>CALNHX010003809.1:0-141331 GCA_940337035.1 Agriotes lineatus | reverse complement strand
CATTTGTAATTTTTTCGAAAACGCCCTCAAAACTGAGTTAAAATTCAGAATAATTTTACTCTAAAAATGCATACCCGCCTACGGAATAATATTTTAAGTTAATGGCGCACAACAAATATTTCTTTCATATACAAACCAACAGAAACTGCATAGGTACTGATAAAACCTTTCGTTCACATCTGGTCACCAACGTACTTTATCAATTGAGGTAGTGTAAGTTATTGACCGTATGTTTTTTCTGCAAGAACTTTGCAGTTTTAATATACTTATGTCGTACACCTTTAACTTAGATTTGGATACCAAGCGGCTCGTCAAATTTAGGAAAGATAAATGATTGAGAAAATATGCGATTAAATGAAAAACGATAAATAGAAAAGTTTTTCATTTTGGTGAGCTCTATCACTGGTAAAAATATTTGCACTCATTTCCATAGCACCCTGTATTAACAGTGTGATGTCTTCATAGTAACACAATAATAGGTATTTAATAAGGCATTTGTAGTATTTACAGATGTAAAATATTCGCTTTGTAGGTGACAAAGCTGGGTAGCTAATAGTAACTGTAAGCTTAATTAGTTCTCTTGTTTTCTTCTTTACTCATTTTCTAACATACCGTTTGACTTGGCTTCTTCTTTATGGCTTCTCTCGTTATATTAGATTCCCCATTTCAAATTTTTGCGTTATGATTTTACATCATTTTGGCATCGTGTCTTTGTATTTGTTCCGCAACTAGTTGTATTTTTGTATAAAATTATTCTCCTGTATTTGCTATTGGGGCATCGCTCCTCATTGTTAAATTCTTTGAAGGCATGTAGTGGTGTGTTTTTCACCATGAATCTGTCTTGTGCTTCGTCTACAAGTATATGACAAGGTTTAGTTGTTATCTTAAGTACTTGATCTACTCAGCGAAGTGGTGAGCGACTTTGAGGCCTTGTTCCTGGGCCTTTACCCTAAATTATGTATGTTTTATCATAGTTTCTCTACTTCTTTCCATGATGTTGGAGAATATCTAAGTAGACGTTTTCAAAGTAACCGTTAAACATTGCTGAATATTGAGTTCGTGGAGTATTGATGTAATAGATCAACCTGCCGTCCAAGATATTCTCAGTATTAGTCGCCACCAATATATTTCAGTTGCATCAATAGTTTTCCTCTGACTTTGCGAGTTAAAAGCTCATTTTTAGTTTTTTGAAGAGGTTTAACGTGCTACATTTTCGACAATATTTTCATAGCAACTCTCGGCTATTATCATTCTGACTATCATAGTCAAGTGTTGTGTTAAGCTGAAGACCGAAAATCGCATTTTCATTTGCAACTAACCTCAGGAGCTGGAGTAGCTCTTCGTCACTTCCTGCTAGTATCATCTGCAAATCTTAAGTTGGTACTTTGTCGTCCGCTAACTGCCACATCAGTCTTCTGAATCTCTTCGGATTACATGTTTTCCATACGCGTTGAACAGTTCAGGTAAGACTATACATCCCTGTATGACACCACAGCGGGGGTGGAAGTTCTTGAAGTTGATTCTCTCGATTCAGATATTAAGATTGGTTATCAAGGACAGCAGATGGGTGGGTACTCCCATTTTATCCAGAACTATTCACAGTACTGACTAGTTAACTTTGTCCGAGGCTTAAGATAATGGATGAAGCATATATATAAATGTACAGAGGAAAATTGAATTCTTAAGACATTTAAATTATTTGTTAGATGTTTTCAAGGGAGCGGGTAGACGAGAAATAAAGCGTGTACGCTCACAATTAGCAAATAAATTCAACGGATTAGGCTAACCACCTATCCGGGCCGACGCCGAAGAGGGTTCTAGAACTGCACTTTACGCAATTAGTAACAGCCTCACAGTCTATAATAAGAGGAAGAAGATGTTCAGTAGCTGCTCTCGGGGCGTAACCATTAGTAAAAGCAATGTAGTTGAATTTTTCAATAATCCTCAATTGACAGATTCTATCGCTAAGAGGGTGAAAGCACAAAGCTGGTTTTGGCTATTAAAGAAGCTGTTCGTTCAGGTCCTTGTTTTTCGCCAATGCTGAACACAGTTAATTTCATAATTGTACTTTACAATTTTCGCTTTTTCCGCCAACCGTATCTCTGGGAGTGACATAATATCCAAATTGTTTAACATCCTCCATTCTATTCTTCATCTTATCTGCTTGTAGTAGTGTCCAGAATCATCTTTCCCCGTATCTGTCATTTTTCGAAATTTTATTAGGCCCTTTATTTATTACACTCTACCAAATCCATTTCCATCTTACTCGTTGGCCGTTATTACAGTTATTCGGTTCTTCTTTATTAGTGTCTTGCATGCTTCACTTTATTATTATTTTTGTTTTTATCTAAATAGAGTAGCACTATTCTAATTTCCTTTAGCAATATTTCTTATTTCTGAATGTTCCACCTTTTTTATGTGGTCGTGTTCTATTAGAAATGTATTGTGTTACTGGCATACCCAAGTTTGCCCGTTCTTTCTAACTATAACTATTTATTTTATTTTTAAAAGTAGAAGAGGGATAGATTATATATATATATTATATTCCCAATTATGGAGTTAACAGTTTAGAGGCGGATTTTTATCTTTGATCTACCCAGCTGGAAGAAATGACCGATAATATTCACTGCATGTGGGATATTGTCTCGAGAAACGAAGATCTTATAACATTTAAGTGGCACAAGTTAGCGCTGAAATTATCCCTGAAAATCGTACAACACTCATTAATGACCAATAGAAAAATTAGTTCACGGGCCATATCCAAGACAACAACAAAATTTCTTGGAAATTTTTTGTAGGTAGACATTACTTCTTCTTAGGGTTTGTGTCGTTACGATTTTCTTACCGAATCTGCATTCGAGCATTAATTCATATCCGGAAATTATTTTTCGTGCATTCAACAACGTCGTAATTTGCCCTCGCGTCCCGCTCGGTCAAATTAATACGACGTTGTTGGAACGCACTCAAAAAAATTTCCGGAAAGAATTAATGCTCTTATGAGATTATATGTGAAAATTTTCATTTGATATCCATAGAAACTAATACCGCTTCTAATAAAGATTCCAACACTACTCGTGCCTACCCTGCTTTATATTCAACATTCTTTACTATCATAGTAAATTTCATTTCTTCATTCATTTTATTATCATATGTTCTTCGTCAATTACCCATTCCACCTGTAGGTCGCTTAGTTTTTGTCTCAAACTTTGTACTTCGATAGTAAGCCAGACATAAAAGGTGCTTAAAAAATACATTTGGATATTCTACCCTCATATACCGGGTGTCCATTCTCAAAGTCGAACATAGGGAATTAACATTAGTGCATCCACTCGTTCTTTATTGAAATCAGTCGTTTTTCTGTAGATAATTTTAACAGACGTTGACAGAAAATACCTGATTTGCGCCAACTAATTACCAATTTTTTTGACAAATGCTATCGAACTTGAAAAGCAAGGCATGGCATATTTAAAAATTCCCAAGTTTTAAATTAGTATTTTAAAATGAAAATTGCATCGTAAATATTATTATTGGTATCATTTGATGCGTAATAATTTTATCTTTCCATTGATACCATTACCGTCCCTGTAAGTTGAATTGGCGAGCAGGGATCGGCAAAAACGTTCAATACAATGTTAATCGCCTATGTTCGACTTTGAGAACGGACACCCGGTATATCTCTCTCATCAATATAAACACAAAAGAATTAATAAACATGGGCCCGGAAACGCTTCGTTTTTGAGATGAAGGGTGTTGAATTTTTTTAAATCCTTTTTTTATTGTTAACGAAAACAACGCTTTGGGTGATTTTAATGAAATATTTACAACATTTATAACTTTATGGGGTATCATTTGGACCTATTACAGTTGATCCAGTAAGTCCAGGGGCGTGCCCAGGGCGCATATCGACCAGGTTTCTTTACAAAATAATAACATTCAGTAGATTTTTTGCAATTTTCATATTTTTTGTTAATAAAGCAGCTAAAATGAATTTGTGTTGTCTCGCGAGTTTTTTCGTATCTTGCTTGGATTTCAAGAAAAAAATAAAGTTTATATGTTTGCATATCTCTGAACCTGTTAAAACAAAAACCAAAGTACTTCAATATCTCAAAAACCCTTTAGCCGATTTTAATGAAGCTTTGAATGTTTATTAATGATATTAAGGAGCAGGATTTGGCGCACATAAATTTAAATTTTTTATTCCAGGGGCGGCCGGGATTTTTCTTATTAACTTTAACACCCTAAATCTCGGAAACGAAGCATTTCCGGACCCATGTTTATTAGGACTTTTTTGTTTGTATTGATGAGATCTATAAGAACGTATTTTTTAAATTAAGGGAGTTATTCAGAGTCACTCAAATTACAGGGCGAATTTATTTGAAAGCCTTCTTCAGTGCGTACTCGATAAATCACACGTGCTGTGCTTTGACCAACTGAAAGCTCTAAGTAATTAAGTAGCTTATTGTTAATTCAATAATATTGTAATTGAAATGCGCCTTATAAGATTTCAGGTCATGCTGTAACAGCTATCCCGGATTTGTAATTAAAGCATTGCAGCAAGCTAAGACTGTTGGAATTACGGCCGAAATTGTGCAACGATGCAGGATCAATTTTTCCAATTTAGTGCTATTGGAAAAAATTTGCCATTATCGTAATCCACAGCCAGCTCCTGCCAAGATTAATCAAGATAATTAACGACCTTTATCTGCATCTCCGCGAGGTTTTGATATCATAAATCATATTGTAGCTGGACTGGTTCATTCCTTTTGTTTAATTAATGACGTTTAATCCGAATGATCGATTACAGGTTGGAAGTTAAATAGTTTTGGCAACGGCGAGTATTTATTTAGCGCTGTATCTGATCGGTGAGTGATTTACGCTGCCGTAGATGCGCCGGACGCTACACGAAATTAAGAATTATTCAGGATGACGTCTTCCTCATGTGGCTTATTATCCTCCACCCGGAGAATGGCCGCATTGTGAAGCGGATAATATTTTGTGGGCCCCCCGCTGGCCGCCTTGAAGTGATAATATAGTTTTTACAGCACCTCGAGCGCCTAGGAGTGGCAGTCTGTTGTACCAGCATTAAAATATTTAATTTCGATTTAATCGAGATTTTACATCAATAAAAAACGCATAAATTGTTTTGATATATGTGACTGCGCTAGTGTGCCAGTACAAATGCCTGAAAGTATTTTTTATGGGCGTATTAACATATTTCAGACGTCACGTTACATTCATAATGGCTTTCGAAAAGGTCGTGGGTTTTCAAAATCGAAACCCGTTTTCCTGGATGCTTTGGTCTGGTTTAAACTGTTACTTGAGTTGGAAATTAACCCCTAACAAAACTGTGTTGCGGCTTGTATCAATTTTTTTAACAAATATTTCTTTCAAAATTATAATAAATAATACACTAACTCTCGATAACTTAGAAAAACTGCCAATGAAGACATGGGGGTACAGTTACAAGTACAACACCTACATTAGGTCGAATAGTTTTGTTATTTGGCTAGTTGAAATACCCATGACAAACGATATAAACAAGAAAGAAACAGTAAAAATCAACAAGTAACATTGCACTTCTACAAATAGATTATTATTGCCCACCTCCTTAGTTATCTTTCAAGAAACTCGAAACCTACAACCATTGCGTTGTATGAAAAGGGGAAATAGATGGAGTCGGCTTAAAATTAAAACGATGCACATATTAAACAACGAACATCAACGGGAAAAATTAATAGGAATAGAAGAAGTAGATAAAATATCAGCGTATGAGTACTTAGGGCCAATAAGTAAAATGAATGAAAGAATCGATAGTGAAAGAAAGTGAAAGATGCAACTTTCAGATAAGAACTGCACTAGATACCCCAAATACCTGCAATACCTAGAATCGATTAAAAAAGTATGGACACAGAAAAATCATGGCAAACCAACGTATGCCGAGTATTCTGGAAGCAAGAACAGAAATTACACTATGGCATTCACTAATACTGAATACAAACACTTATAGGAGGAGGCAAGTGACGCCGTTTAAACAACACGAACTAGAAAAAGCAGGGGAAGATAAAAGAGGACTGGAAGTATTTAAGGTTGTTTTTTTAAGAATATTAAAAATTTCATGAATTGATCACATAACAAATCCAGAATTTTTTCATACGACCGAAGAAACATCTCAAAAAGAAACGTCAGTTTATGGAGCATATTCTAAAACGCTATAGGCCCTTCCTGATAGAAGCGCCAAACTCTATACGGAGACAGAATATTAAGTTATGCAAGGTAAATTACAGACACCGTTAAATGTAGACATTACATAGAGATGTCTCAAGCAGAAATATTCATAATTTAGTTTCCGCGATTGTCGTTTCTTCCTATTTGTGCATTTTTCGTCCGGTTTCGGCAAGGACAATGGTAAGTAGTGCCACATTTACTAATTGCACTTTCGAGAAAGCGAGAGTCCAACCCTTTATCGCCACAACTGACAAGAAGCCATATAAGGACAGAGACGGATGAACAACACAGATAGATACAGTGAATTTATTTTAATGGTTAACATAACAGTTGCGTTCTTATGCCATCATTTAATCATACAGGTCACTTCCATAGTTACCAATGAAATGAATGTATTAAGGCGTTTATTTTACGAGTTGACATACGAATTTGAATTAGGTACTTGCTAATAAGAAACTTTCATTTGGTTACCGGAATGTAGGTATGCAACTAAAAAGTAGATACGTAGGATCAACTTATGTGTTGTATCTTTTCTTCAGTAGTATACATTAGGATAACTTTTAATTGTCTTTTTGACAAGTAATAATAAATTCCTATGTTAACTCGTAAAATACACACTCTAATCTATTGGTCTCATTTGTAACTATGGAAATGACCTGTATGATTAAATGGTGGCATAGAAACATTAAAATAAATTCCCTTATATGCGCAATTCCAAATCCACTTTATTTACAACCTCCAACGTAAAAAGGGCTGGAAGAAGACAAAGGATAAACATAAATAACATAACTAAACGCTTTTCTGTTAACATACAAATCATACGATATGTGTATATTGTTTAAAATTATCTATAACGAAACAGTTCTAGCAGTAATTGGTAGTAAATAATGTTTTTACTAACGTAAAGAATTATTTGTAACTGTGCTAAGACAAAACGGTCTCCAGATACTTTTTCGAATCATTGCATATGATAGATTGCTTAGGCTTCTACATTAAATTTAAACAATCTTTAAACATGTAGTTCTGGTAACTTTCTTTTTTTCAAAATATCCAGTATATCACTTCATGAAAGAGCTATTTTCTGTTCTCAGTTTTGAAAAATGTAGTCTTGAGTTTGCTTCTAATGTCGTAAGACGCATTTTAAGAGGTTGTTTTAGTGTACACCTTGCCATCGGATGTATCGCCTAAACTGGTCAAAAATTTTATACAGAATTGGTGTAATGGCTTTGTGACTCGCAGCAGCCTTTCAGGTAAATGCTGATTAGACGATATTTGAAAAGCAGCTTACCCCTTACTACTTTCAGGGGAATACTTTTTGCTGGATAGCCTTCAAGTAATCACAATTAACCCTTAATTAATCATCACCTCATCTGCGATCGATAATCAATTCATCATGAATGCACCACAGTGCTAACAAAGCTCTTATCGGTGACTATTGTGTGTTCGAGTGCACCTCGCACGCAAAGGAAAAACTCTACCACTTGGTAGTACCGGATTTATTCTCACCTGAGTGCAACCCCCTTACTAGTTTATACGTGGGATGATCCTGCAACCTTTTGACAATCGCCGTCAGCGAATGTGTGCAAGTAGGAAGTATCCGCTCTTGCGTTAGTTGCTTAAAAGGAAATCGCGCAGCTTGTTAAACTTCGATATAAGAGAAAGTTTACTTACTGTCCTACCTTAATACTTAGCAATTTGTCTCTGTTTATGAATTTTACTAACCTTTTGTTTATTCGGCTACCTTGGCAGCATAGAACTAGAGCACTATTTACATACTGTATTCACTACTTCTTAAAATAGTAGATGGGTTTATGTCACCCATGCGCGCAATACTCGGCGGTTAAAGCAAAGCGGCTTGCTTTTCAGGTTTGCGTTTTCTTAAATGTTGAACTGTCTCATATGTATCTACGATTACAATTATTCGATAAGGCTTTGTCGTGTAAACGAATCCGCGTTACATAGTGTCCTGATTAATTGCTTTTGAATGTACAGTTATGTTAATTTCAACTACATCTCTATGCTTCTTCTAATCAGTTCAGAGCACTTTAACTAATTAATTTCTTTTGTGCTTACACTAAATCTCCATATAATATTCGTTAATTGAATCCTTTGTATTTATTTACATGATAATAATTTAGAACTATACGTTGATTTGAATTGCAATTCACTTTTAATGCTTTTTATTTTTGATGAATACGTTACAATCAAACTGATATTGCGTTAAAATTTCTAATGCTACTTTATTAATCCATATAGATACTTTTCAATTCGGTGTTTAATTTTAATACATTGTCGGTGAATTAAGGCTTGTAATTTACATAAATACATTGTTTATCTTCGGTGCTAGGTTTAGTTGTTTTCTTGAGAGTATATTTTACCGTGTACCCCTTTTCCCTTATCTTTAGTATCGACTGCCCGGATAGTTATTCGGGGTCTATCACGGTAAGTCATAGAACCTGGCGCCTTAAACTGTTAATTACTCGTGACGATGAATTAATTCTGCTGTGTTATTTTGCCCCCCTTCGACTTTCGTTAGTGAGCTGGTTATTTCTTTAGTATATTGTAATGTGTATATTTGGCACATCCTTTCATTTGACTAAACACATTCCTTTCCCTAAAATTGTTATAAGGTACCACATCACTTTTCAACGATAATGCATTGCGGAATCATGAAAGTGCGTAGAACGTGTACTCGTTTTAGACTATTCTGCTGCATTGTAGCTTAAAAATGATTGATTAGCTTCAAAAGACTACTAAAAGTTGTTTAAGTAGTCTGAACTTGTTTAAAGAACGTGAAAGCTTCCCAAAGCTTCAAAAAGTAAAAACACTATCTTTTGTCCACTGTATTAATTAGCCTGTTATAAAGTGCAGTTTCACAATAGGCAATCCATACAAGGCTACGATTGATATAGTTGCAATAGATCGAAAGAGATTCAGAAAATAACATTAGTGTTCGACGAATTTACGATATGTCAATGTATTTGCGATAGTCGATGTTTGTTTCCATACAACAAATTATGTAATATTCATCAGCAAGTGAATTTTAAATTATTTAAGTTTCGGTTCTACTCAGTGTTTAAATGCTAGGTATATATCAATTAAGCGTTTCCACTAATTATTATTTATCCACTCAGACACCATTCATGCCCTAAAGAACAATTTACACATAAAAGTCATAAATTGTGCAATGTTTATGCGTCAATTAATAACAGTATTATCACTGTAAATTATACAAAGGCTCAAGTTACCATCAGCATGGGAAAAAGAATGAGGTCTTTGGAACCATAAATAAATATTAATTCCCGATGCAAATTAGTGACAAGAATTATTGTATTTTGTTTTAAACATGGTCGTCATTTACATAAACGTTTAATTAAAACGTGAATTGAAACGTAATAGAAATCGACTACTAATAACAGTATCAAACCATTCATTCTAGTTAAGCAGTAATTCATCTTGTCCATAAAAGCCCAATTTAGTGTGACTCGTTAGAGAAACGTCTAATCACGCGCGTATTTTAATTTTATGGCCCGAATTAGCGCAGGAAACTCCGCCAGAAACATTATAAATAATTAACAATATCGATAAAGCGAAGGTTGCCAAACTCCATTACTGCCATGATGTCATTCCGCTTCCACCTTGCAAAAGTACCTGTAAAAGTGCAACGCCGCAGTAATTAATGTTTATGGAAACGTGGGCGTCATCCTCCTGCTACTGATGGTAAATAGTTGGCATATTATTTTGATCATGCATATTCAGGAGTGAAACAAATTGCAGCAAATTCAATACGCTTAGAATCGTTAGTGTTCGCATATACGGTTTTCTGGACTAAGTATTCTAATGTTCAATAAATGAATATACATGGTGCGTCACACGTAATACCGGTTGTTAAGCATAAAATTGCCAATATAAAATTAATTCTACTTAACTAGTTAGGTTACTTGATTATATCAAAAATACTTATACCTTACCTCTAACGAAAGCAGTAACTAGAAAAACTTGATAACCTCACTTCCAGTTTAAAATAAGTAAATTCAAAATCAACTGATTGTACTTTTAGCACTCTGATTTATAATATGTAATTTTTAGTTTGACAAGCGAATGGCAAGAAAACTACTTTTAGTAGGCTTCGTAGAAAAAATAATTTATAATTCAAACCTTTCGTTGTTCAAGGAATCAAACTAGGTTATCGCTCTGTTAATTACAAACTGAAAACGGCTGGTAACAATAGTTCGAAAATTGGTTTCATAAGTCGGAGGTGTATAGTTTCGGATGTGGCTTCTGTCTGGGTGGGGGCACAGTCACATAATTGTCAGTTTGAATAACATTTGGTCATATGTTTAATTCCCACATTTCGCTTGAAAAAAGCTCGGATTCCGAACTCACGTTTGCGGATGCCACCGGTTTGTCGTTTCAAATCGAACTCACAGTGAAAATTTTATATTCGTTCCCAGTTAAGTTTTTACGCCATTAATCGGTTACCCCGATCTTTACGTCGTAATTTTTCGTTTTGTCCAGTACGCATTTCCTCTGTTCAATGCATTCGCGTTGGAGTGTTTTCGGTTTGTAAATTATGCAGGTCTCACGAGAAGAGGCTGGTTCATTTCCTGTCTGATTTATGTTTAAATTTCTTTAATTGTAAAAGTAATTCGGTAATTTTTAAATAAAACAAGTTACGTATTTATGTTGTTTGAATTGCTAATACGCTAATACAGCAGGCTGTTTAACTGTTACAGAATTCCAAAAGGATAAAAATATCGATTGCACCTAACTTCATGTGATAGTTACTTATAATACAAGAACAAATAATACAGTTTTTCGGAAGAAATGAAGAAAATTGCCGAAGGCGGTTAAGTCGAGTTGACAACCGTATAGCGCACGAAAAACATTTTAGTTCGTGTTTCATACACAACTTTTATGGGGCTGTTAGAAATTAAATAAACTAGAATAATTCTTAATTTTCTTAAGTTATAATCTGAGGTCTAGAATTAGCTTCAATTTGATGAAAGCTGCTCTGACTCCCTCAATTTGGAATTTGATCTCTACCGAACGGTCTCACGTTTTCACGAATAGCATGCGAACGTGTTCGACCTCTCTGTGGAATAGTCGGAAGTCATTAACACTCTCGATTGGACTGGCGTTTTACTGAACATCATGCATTTTGTCTTTTTGGTATTGCATTCGAGACCATACCTTTCACTCGAATCGGTTGCTTTATTAACTAACTCATGTAGTCCTTCCAGATTGTTTTCTAAAAGTACCGTGTTGTCATGTTCATCCCTTTGTGGGTTCCCTAATTTCATACTCTACGTCTTCTACAGCTCATGGAAGATGCGTCCTGAGTAAAGATTGAACATAAATGGAGATAAAAAGTACCCTTGTTTCATTTCCTTCTTAATCTCAACCTGTTATAGAGCTGGTTCTCCTCTCGAACTATCGTCTTCTGCCCCCAATAAAGTTTTGTGATTACATTTAGCCAATAAGCGGGTTGTAGTCTGAGAAGAAATAAGCTCTAGAGTAAGTCTTAACTGAAATTACGCTGTTACGAAAACATAAATAACAGGAAGTCAATCCGGTTTCATAGGATGCTGTCAGATCAGTCTTTCAGGTGTAAATGCGCCTGAGAGACAGGTTAAAAAAGGTAATAGACGACTTCTGAGACTGGACCATGTCATTATTGAGATTTCTTCGTCTTCTTCGGCCTCAATAATGACCAGGACCAACCCCGGAAATCGTTTTTTCTTCTTCTTCTTCTTCAACCCGTATCTGTCCACTGCTGGACATAGGTCTCCCTTAATATTTTCCACGTTTCCCTATCTTCGGCTGTTTTGATCCAGTTCTTTGAGGCCACCTCTTTTACGTCGTCTATCCATCTTTATTGTGGACGTCGTCTACTTCTTTTGGTGGCCCGGGGTCTCTCTACTGCGGTTCTTTTAGTCCACCGCTCTTCTGACTAACGCGCGACGTGTCCAACCCAGTTCCATTTTTGTTCTGCTGTTCTCTTAATGATGTGGGTTGGTTTAGTTCTTCCATGGATTTCCTCATTCATAATTCTATCTAGGAGTCTTAACCCCAACATATTCCGCTCCATTGCGCCTTGAGCTATCCTTAGTCTGTTGATGGTCTTTGTTGGAAAAGCCATAGTCTCTAATCCGTAAGTTATTACTGGTAGCACGCACGCATCGTATACTTTCTTTTTTAAATTTATTAGTATATCGCTCTTGAATATGTGTGCTAGTGTGCCATATGCGATCCACCCTTGTCTAATTCTTCGGGTTATTTCGGCTGTTTGATTGTGTTTCCCTAATCTGATTGTGTGATCCAGGTATATTGCAATGACTCCCTTGTTATGGTACCTGTTTGTAATTATTTTATTTTGGTATTAAAATAATATAAGTTAAAATGTACGGGCAAAGATCCTAGTACACACACAATTCTCGGTTTTTAATTTTTATTGCTGTGCTCAAACTTTGCCTGTCAGTTAATTAAGGCTGATTAAAATGAACTGTAATAATTAATCGCAGAAATAAAATGGTTGAATGCTCCTCTTTCTATTTTATTTAACTGCACTACTGATTACGCTAGCTCTCGGCTTGTGTGCTCTCATGAGTTGGGTTCATAAATGGACTAGAATCTCAAATGTTAGGTTATTTGTCTCAACCTAGCTCGTTTGCTCGTTATTAGTAGGTAAAATTCACAATCTCGTAAATTGACAGATTAACACAAAATGGTTCTTTTCGTACAGCGTGAAATTGAACGTTTAAAATTGTGAACTACTGTGAAAACGCGTCAGGTAAATTATTTGAATATTTTCGCTTGACAACTATTAAAACATCCCCTTCACTGTTAATATGACGTCACACCTGCTTTTCATTGTTTGGATGCACGCCGATTTTCAACTGTTTATGATCGATTTCGCTCCAAAACCTGGTGACGCCGTTCGATTTTTGACAACCACGAAGTAATTGGCCTTTTGGAAACACGCTGGCCCTCTTCGGCAAGGTTTACTCTTGGGTTTAAGTCGTTTTTCCGAACGCACACACTTAAATATTAGGCACTCCTACCTTTCGAAGTTCACTTCGTTGCTGCTAACAGGTGACGCTCCTGGTGTTTCCCGCTGGAGACGCTCCCCTGGGTGCAGGTGACGACGGCGACGCTCTTGCAGACCTGGAAGGTGTTCCCGATTGCTGACCTCTCGCTTCCGACGCTTTCTTGGGCCGCAAACGATGAGAAAAGATTTCAACAGAACGGCTCCCGATGTCCACTCAAGGAGAATATTGGAAATTTATATTTTTATGCTGCGGAACCTCTCACATTCCCACATAAACACGGAGACTTGGGCAATAAAATGCCATACTTTTAACTGGTAACAATACTTTTATTAATATCAAAACAGTAATTGAACATTAGGGCACAAATTTACCCTGCCTGCCAATAATTTAATGCAATTGGTCTCCCTTTTAGTGACAAAAAAGCATCATGTTGCTAAAACACGGTGTTATTCTACTATTAATTGAAAATTAGGATTGATAATTTTTACCACAAATGGAATTAAGTTTGAGTACATAAATTACAATCTAATATCTAAAATATTTTCTTTTTGGTTTATAACTAATTGTTCCATAGCGTTGCAATCACAAACGTTTTTAATTTCACAGCTCTGCTTTTGCACTATGTTTTTAATTATTAACGCACTGATTTTTGATTTCCGCACTTTTCACGTTGCTTGCTTTTATTCTGTCGCCCCCATTCAGGAATTGCTCTTTGCAATTTTCTATATTATCCTTCATCTTGCTTCACCCTTCTGCTTGCTCACAATTTTCACTGTATTTGGATTTTATTGCTAACTACGCTCTTTTTTGCACGTAATAACCTTTTTGCTTCAATTACTTTCGTTCGGTCTGGCCTTACATGTGGAAAAACATATCATTTTAATTGTATTACTTTATTCACAGCCACAAACCCTCTGAAATATGTTTTGCCTTTGCGTGCCTTTATCAGACTAATTACTGTTTCTTGCATCTCATAATCAATGCATTTAATATTTTTTATTTTTGTTTAAAATTGCAATTCTATAACATATCCCAACTCTGTGCTTTATTGATTCGGTTGAATATTTTGCACTGCGAACAGTGGTGGTCTTAATACATTTCAATATTTATATTTCTGTTACTTGTTCTACTGGGTCGTTGTTGGTGGTGATATTTGTCGGCTCGCATGCCATTATTTTTGTTTTTTCGTATTCATTTTTAACCCTGCCGACAAGGATTCCTTATGTAGTTCCGATATTATAAAGCGAAAGTGGTTTAACTTCTTGCCGTCGATATTTATTCCTAGGTGTTACCAATTCATTCTGTTGAAAATGTCTTCCAGTGCTAGGGTGAACAGTTTAGGGGATATAGTGTCACCCTGGCGAACTCCTCTCTCTAGTTTAATGGGTTTCGGTTTTGTATCATTGTCGATGTTAATGGTACTTGTTGCTTTTTCATATATATAATTTATTAGGTTGGAATATCTAGAGTCTACTAGTGCGTAATCTAGAGCTGTAGTACGGTCCATACTTCAATTGTATCGAAGGCCTTTTCATAATCGATAAAGGCTAGATAGAGGAGTGTATTATATTCCGTAGCCTTATCTATTAGAATCCTTACTGTTTGCAGGTGGTCGATTGTGCTGTACCCTTTGCGAAACCCTGCTTGTTCAGGCTGTTGCTAAAAATCCAACTTGTTGGTCAATCGGTTAGTTATTATTTTAGTTAATAATTTGTATAAGTGTGTCAACAAACTGATAGGGCGATAGTTCTGCATATTCGCTATATCCCCCTTCTTGTGCAACAAGATTACTTCCGCGTTGTTCCATGTGTCAGGTACTTTTCCTTCTTCTATGCATTTATTCAGTAGTAATTTTGCGGTGTTTAGTACTTTGTCTCCTCCCATTTTGATCATGTCTACTGTCACACCATCTTCAGCGAGGTAAGTATATCCTTTGTCAGCTTATTTTCTAAACAGTCCATACTCGAGTTATCTTGATATTGTCGTGTTGTCATTTTCTTGTTTAACATTTCTCGGTATTTATCTTGGTTTACTTCAATGATTTCAAAGAATCTTCTTCAGTTATTCCTTTGTATAAGTTTGTATCTTTCTTGTTTAAGATTTATTGTTAGTTTTACTCTGACCATTCTATGGTCGGTACTTGCACTAAATCTGTTCAGTACCGACACATCTTTTACAATATATTTGTTATCTAATATTATACAGTCTATTTCATTTTTTACTGACCCATCTGGACTTTTCCAGGTCCATCTTCTCTGAGACTTTTTTACAAAACGACTATAGCAATGAAAGCCTCCAAAATCTGTTTATAGAAGGTGTTAGTCACAATGGCTTGCTCTACCTTGTAGAGGTAAACCAGCCCGTCTCCTTTCAGACCCTCTCCGACCTAGTCGGAACGTTCTTACGATGTCATTTGTTCTTCTCGCCCAATATTAGCATTGAAGTTTGTCATTATAATGATCACCTCGTATCGGTTGATGTTCCTCATCACTCTATAAATTTGGGCGTAATTTTTTATCACTTGATATTGAGTGTCTGTCCTTTGAGTTTAATCATAATAAGCTAACCGAATAAGGGGCACAGCTGATACCAATGGACTACACTTTTTGTCCGACTATGAATTCCACCTCTTGAAGATTGTACATTGCCAGCGTAATAGATAACATCGTCGTCTACTCAGCATTGCTTCGTTCTCTTCCATGACACTATTAATCTAGTCTAGATCATATTGCAGGGAGATTGTTAGCACCCTCTAGCCATTTAAGGCCTGTCCGGGACTAAGGGATGTGGTGGTGCTTACCAGCCATTATGATTTTCTTGGAAAAAGATTAACATAGTAGTTTTCTGTTGTCTTCTGCGTCACAGCTTTGTGGTTTTTCTCTTGTTACAACTTCGCCCACAGGATTTTGAACTTGAACCTTGCCGACGTCATTCATTTCAGCCCCAAGTCAATACTGGTTGAACTGATACTCTCATATCCGCTTCTAGACCTAGTACCAACGCCTTAAACCTTAATACCTTAGTAATACAACATATTACCATAGCAATGGCGACTCAGTTCTTCAGTGGCGAGCAACTCTACAAAATTTGCAGTTAATCTACACACGCTAATGTCTTAAAAACATTATTTACTTCTATTTAGACTACAAGTCGTTCAAGTGCCGACTACTGGAGATAAACAACTGCACTTGTTAGATTCCGATATTCGGTTCGTCGAAATCCTTCAGATGTGCTTACTTCTGAAACGAACTATACATATAAAATAAAATTTTTGCTGTATTTATTATTTACCCACGCAGTAAACCTTAGGGTTTAATATTACGACAATATTTGAACTCGTTGTATTTGACACGAATTTACTTAAATTTTTGAAATATGCAAATTGTATAAACCGTATTTAATTTAGTTGTTTGGCAGAACTAAAACGGCACTTTGGACGCTTTTCTGACAAATGAGCTTCACACTTGCCGGATTGCAGCTTTGCACAAAGGTTAACAACTATTAAATTAGACGTTTAGCATAAAACACGCATGACATTCTAAAACTAATTATGGAAAAATAAGCGGCAAAATCGGCAGCGCTATCTTTCATCTCGCTGGGAAAGCCAGAAATTAAGCGATTAAATGTATCAAAAAGCTGTAATTTATGCAGGTGCGGAATTCACAAAGGCATTCTAACCAAATGTTTTTCTATTTAGCCTGATTTATGGAAAACCGAGTTGTGCTTTTTTACCATAAAACGCATGCCTCCGAGTTACCACATCGATTCGGAACCAGGCTGTGTGAAAAAGGAGTTTGAGATAAAATTTATGGTTATTTTAGAGAGATTTAAAGCATTTCTTTTACATTTTTTTATATAAAATTTATTATATAAAATGTTTAAGGATATTTTTAATAACAAAATTAACATTTTATTGATACCTTTGAAAACAGGGCAATATCCGAAATAAGAAAACTATGAAGAACATAAGTTATTTTCAATGGAACTGAATTTATTTAAAAACTTAGGGTTTCATAACATGTTTTTGACGCATTTCTAAAGAGCTCTCTGTATCAAGCAAAATGTTATTGCTTAATTATGCCAACATTACTAATTTGTGTTTTTTTCTTGTCCTTCTGCAATAAATTAACAGAATATATACAGTAAAAGCAAGCAATGCTACAAAGGAAACTGGAAATACAAATATTTTAACTTAAATTTTAACTGTGTAATTCAGTCACAGTGCAACGTGGACTAGGAAAAAATTGACAAAAGTGGAACACAGAGAGCCGAATAGATATTTAAGCATTAAAGGATATATGAATATGTTTTCCCTGAGGTTGACATGGTCACAGACCAAGGACCTCTGGGCTGAGGTTTGTAAGTCAACTGAAGGTAAAAAACATATACATCTCCAGTGGTCTATAGAATAATTAATTTACCAGCATACTAGTAAAACTAGTATAAAATTTCAATATGGCATATGTCCATCTAAAATAAGAATATGTAAGTAACATGAAGGACTGCCTGAAAGTGTGGTTGCTAAAACGTTGTTTATAGCTGCATGGTTACCATGAGATTAAGGGCGAAATAATTTTAAAAATCCCTAGGGAGTTATGAGTAGCTTTTCATATTTTGTATATATGGCGAAAATAAACAATATCATGTTACTAGTAAATAATAGTATATTATGTTATTAGGAGCAAAAGTTATACTTTATATGACGTGCCTGAACGGTTTATCTGCCGCACTTGCATCTGCATTAAATATGCACTAGTTTTATGTTATCTCAATATTTAAATTGTAAATATTCGTAAGTG
Organism: Agriotes lineatus; assembly: GCA_940337035.1. Taxonomy (NCBI): domain Eukaryota; kingdom Metazoa; phylum Arthropoda; class Insecta; order Coleoptera; family Elateridae; genus Agriotes; species Agriotes lineatus. The sequence continues at coordinate 123,255 of CALNHX010003809.1, read as the reverse complement.
AGAGAAATTGGTAGAAAATACATTTAGTCTTTATCTTGTAAACTTTTCATATTGCTAGATTTAACCAGACAAAAATAAAACGCAGGTCTGTGAATTTGATTCAACACTGCCTCGACTTAATTATAGTCCATAATTATTGCTATAGTAACCAAACTAAGAAACAAACGTTTGTCTGGGATATTTGAGAAATATTTATTTATTCTCATATGCTTTAAACTGAAATAAGTAACATTTAGCATTTATTAGGAAACCAAAATGGGCTCTGTGCAAAGCTTGCTCATAATTTCAAGCAGAATTTCCGGCATTTTGCAATTTGGCCCTCAGTTCTGCTTGGAAAGTCACTGGATCTTTTTCTTTCAATTTCTTTCACTGAGAATAATCAGTCGGAGTGATGTACAGAGAACGAGATGGTAAAACTTATGGCATCATCCGCTCCTCTACCAATCAATGGAGATACTGTTCACGTTGAGTGTTTATGAATATGGGTTCTTGGGTTAAAAGTGAGGTGAGGTAGTGCTACATCATGCATAAACCTCGTAACTCCAGTATTCCCTATTCAATCGATTTGACTGGTTAACATGCCCAACTAAAATTATTTTCAATTATCACACTTTACACATTCAATTCAAAATCGCACTGAAAATGCCGTTCTCTGATAATTTGAGGATTGTCATCAGCATAAATATGATCATTATGCATGATAATCTTCTTGTGGAAGTTTATATGACATCTTCTAATGGCAAAGACTACAAAATTATTCTAAAGTGAGCGAAACATAATATTGATATTTGTGGAATATCATAGACGAAAAGGAAACGTCAGGGGACAACTATGTGCCCCCAAATATCTAGTAATCTACAGCAGAAAAGCTAAACACGAACGGTTTCTCATCCTTTCACTTCATTTTAATAACTCCATACTTCACCTTATTAGTAAGTACCTTGTTGCCGTCACTCTGACGGTAAATAGGAGAGAAGCAAAGCCAGCCGTGGTTTAAACAAACGACTCTAATCTTAAGCTGAAAAAAATATGGGCGCCAAGTAGCAAGTAAGCCAGCACTTTGCTAATCAAATAAAATGTACTCGTCGAAGGACGCTACTAACCAATCCCTAAAAAAGAGAGATAACGACAAGGGCACAAATAAAATTTGCAGGCATAGATAACGAATCAGTATAATTTATAATAATATAAATGTCTGGTACTAGATACACAAAAACACGGCAAACCAGATCAAAATATCACTATAAATATCTCAATAGGAGGAAAATATCACAGTAGTAAGAGTTGTTTTAAAACTCATAAAAATATACATAATTAATTTATGAATACTTAGCATAAATGAATAATATGAAAAGAAGTAACATTTCACTATTAAATTAGCAACTTATATTACGGGTAGGTTGTAAAGGAGTATGACTGCGATAATATTATTAAAAGTTAAATTTTAAGTTTCGTCTTGAATTTTATGCTAACCCCACATATACAAGAACATTTAGATGTTCATAATAATTGGAAAAATAGTCCTACAGACGCCAAGGTCTTGGTTTAGAGTAGGGCATCATACATACATATAATGCGGATTTGCTTAGTAATTTTTTAAAACACAATGCATCGAAAAAAAAGCGAATTAAATAACGCAATAATGATTAAGTTTAGTTCAACCGAATGTTCGGTCAGTAACAAATACCCAAATCCTTAAATGCAAAGTGTATGCAAAATTGCTTCACAAAAAACCAAATATAAAAGCAGTAATAACTTGGATGGTAAGTGAGACGCATTCTAAAATTTCAATTCAAAACTAACTTTGACATTGAAACAAAATCGTCGAAAGTCAGAAAACAGTGACTCAAGTGCTGCAAAACAATTTAAAATGATTAGCACTACACAGGTAAGCTCTATATTATACTGAATTTATGTAATTGTGAAGCCAGTCTAGTATTTGACGAATACAATGAAACCAACGTAAAACACTATTACACAGTAAAAAGAATCCCATATTGCAGGTTAAGGTTGCAGCTATTGTGTGGCCTATATTCCTTAATGCAAGAGGAAAGGTTAATTAAAGACAGACCTGTTACTGCCAGGTAGAAGGTACGCGCATCGGAAGCTGGTCAGATGCAAACCATAACGATAATCCACAGCGGAAGTCAGGTGTTTGATATAGCTCAGAACGGCAGTTTGACGTCGGTTCTTGCAGAAATGGAATCCTGAGTATACACATCTAGTTCGCCAAAGGAAAAGGAGGACCCGTACTAAAAAAGGAGCTGAAAATAGAGCGCAATAGAATCGAAATAAACAATACAACAATACCGTAAGGTGTTCTGCTCCGTTTGCGAAAATCGTACCATGTGCTCGCTCAGCAACAAATCCGGAACATGTCTGATTTTGAGGTATCACAAAAATAATTCTTCCAGGAACTCCATAAAATTTTCCACGAAAGAAATCACTCACAAAGGTGAACTCTCAATCCAGGATGACAGCGAAAATTCCGAAATAAAAATGTAGTTCACTTTTCCGTCCTTCCTGATTCATCACAAATTGGCAAATGGTCGAAAAAAAATAAGCTGCAGCACAAAAATTGGGAAAACCTTGAGAAATCCAGGATGGGCAACCAGAATGCTTTGGAGTTGGAAACGTTGTAGGAAATAGCTGTAAGACTACTTAGGAATATTACTTTGACATATGAAACATGACTTCTAGTTTAAATTATATTGTAGATAATATTTAATTTATCAAAGATAGGTAGGGCAATTAAATATGTAAATGACTTTTGACCCGTAACAACCTATGCCTCGGATGCGTCAAAGCAAACAGAAGAATAGGAAGAGCCTTTCAAAAAACTATCAACTGACATCGATATAGTTCAAAATAAAGATAAAGTTGCACTCATGGACTACGTTTTCATAACATAATTAAATTAGGGTTTTACAAATAATGACTTTCCTGTACAAGCTACGATTAAAAAATTTAATAGAAGATGAGGTTAAGAGGAGGAACAGAATCTTGATAGCTGTTTAATAGCTATCAAGTTTCTGAACTTCGCCTCGTTGGCCATATCTGTTCTTTTGCTTTTATTTATATTTATGTATACATATTATTTCTTTCGTATATTTTTTTTTCAGAAAAAAACAAAATCATTTATGTATATGTAATTATTCTGTAATATTTTTTTTTCGTTTGACCAATAAAAGACAATATTATTATTATTATACCATAGTAATGAAAATGAAAAGCTGCTACTTCTGCGCAAGAAATGAGCTGAGAAGTAACAACACCTACTTTGATGATAAACAACAGCACAAGATAATCTTCAACAATACTAGACATCAAACATCCAGAACTGATTTTATAATCACAAATTGAACATTTACACCAAACCAATTTCTGGATCTTCAAGCACTGACATCTGCTAGTATAGAAATGCATGACAATCTCATACTCTGTAATATTAGGATGAGCCCTAGTATGTTGAAAAGTGCAAACAACTTTCTAAATCTAGACTAACTCAAAAGATACAGACGAAACCCCCATTAAAGAACAGCAACGTAGAAGACATTTGGAATAAAATTAAAACAGGTATACGGAAAAAGCGGCAACACCAGTAATTGGCACAAAGAAGACCAATCTAAACGCTCGCAACAATACAAAACCATAATTTACAAACGAAGTAAAACAATTGAAAAATGAAGAGAACATCTATCCAGCGCATAAACGCTCACCAGCACGGGACAACTATAATACAATACATGAAGTAAACTCAAGAATAAAAAGTATAAAACAATACAATCTGTACGACGGTGAAAGGATGGTATGGAAAAGAAAATCACGCTAAAGCAGTGGAAAAGGCACTTCGAAAAACTATACTCAGCACGACAAGTAAAAATACAGGTTAGATCTGCTGACGAGAGTACTACGATAGAGGGAATCGGAAATTACAGAAGCACTAAGAAAACTTAAAAACAACAAGGCACCCGGAATAAACGAATTTCCAAATAAGATACTAAAGTACGGGGGTGAATTGCTTCTGACGATCCATGATGCAAAGTTGTTTAACAAGATTTTGGAAGACTATAATATCTACATAATAGTACAACAATATTACCGTTTTTATATTAAAAGAATGCAAAAAGCAAACCCAGACAATTACAGGGGAATAACCCTTCTCTGTTCTACCTTAGAATACTACACAAGGTTACCAAGAGACGTTGTGCCTATTATAGAGAAACAACAAGTGAAATAATCGATCAACAACGGATACGATCACAATTCGTTGAAAACCCCTAACCACACAAATATCTAACAACCGCTAAATTCGTATTTCGACAGCTAGCTTAGCTGTCATCTTGAGTGGCCTTGAAGAGAGGAGTGAACTTTCACTGGTGATTTAGTGGAGCATATCTTGAGACAACTTTATCGGCTTAGTCTTTCTTCAAGGCCAGTGAAGATGGCAACTTAGCTCTCGAAATACGTATTTAGTGGTTGCTAAGTATTTGTGTCGTTAGGGGTTTTCAATGAATTGTGTCAAACTACAGGCTTCAGCAGTGTTTTAGTAATGGGTAGAATATTCAGTATTCAATAAATAATAAAATAAAAGCGCATGGAATTCGAAAAGCCTGGAATACCTGATACATTGAGCGTACAAAAGCATTTGACAAGATACAACTAAGAGATGTGATCAAATTACTGGAACACTCCTTCGACATTAGTAAAAATGATTCATAACGTAAGCACCAAGAATATAATAGTAGTGCTTATGAACTTCCTATATGTGGAATGCAGCTTTCAATTATTGACAATGAAATGGGCGGTAATTTCACACTGTCGTTACATACTAAAAGAAGACCAACCATTTATTGTGAACGAGACTTTTTTATTGTATTTCTTTAAAAGCATTTTAACGGTATTCTCTGCCAAAGGTTTCCGTTCACAGGGAATTCATGTGATTCTTATCAGGTAAAGTGGCTTTTGTGTTTAAATACTTATAAACACTTCATTTATTTTATTTTCGAAAGAATTGAAATATAGATACTTTCCTGCTGTATATGCCACAAGTAGTTTTAAAAACCCCTTTTGTTGAAAATCTGAAGCAAGCAACGTTCTAAAAAACTTAGGAAAGGCGTAATATATATTATATACTATGTCAAAGCAGGACCTACAGAACATGTTGAATAAGGTCACCACAGTCAGTCGAGAATATGGTCTGACACTCAATGTTAAGGAGACCAAGTACATGATTGTTACCAAAATTGAAGTGCCCAATGAACATCTGTATGTGAAAGGTAAAAGGCTAGAAAGAGTCGAGAGGTATGACTACCTAAGTACAAATGTCAACTGTTCCGGGGATTATTGTTCAGAAATAAAGATCCGCATTGAGAAAGCCCGTGCATCCTTTGTGAAGATCGAGAAATTACTATATAGTTGCGATCTGAGCCTGAACCTGAGAACTCGGATGCTCAAATGTTATGTGTTACCAGTCCTTTTGTATGATATGGAAGCTTGGACTCTCAACGTGCATTGTGAGCAGAAATTAGAAGCTTTCGAGATGTGGGCCTATCGTAGCGTGTTGGGAATATCATGGACAGAACATGTGACCAACTTAGAGGTTCTGAGAAGGATGGGGAAAGGAGTAGAGATCCTACAGGAAGTGAAACAAAGAAAATTGCAATATCTAGGCCACATCATGAGAGGTCCAAAGTATGAGATTCTGCAACTCATAATCCAAGGAAAAATTGTAGGAAAAAGATCTATTGGAAGGAGAAGAAGATCCTGGTTTAGGAATTTGCGAAAATGGTTTAATGTCACGTCATATGACTTATTTAAGGCCGCAGCTTCCAAAGTTAAAATAGCAATGATAATAGCCAACCTCCGAAATGGCGATGGTACATGAAGAAGAAGATACTATGTCGCATGTAAGATGAAGACATCTCAATGTTTTTGTTATTTTTAGAAATAACAATCTTGGCAGATTTGTAGCCCTTTATGAGGTGCATCTTTTGAAATATTTATCTTAAATGTAAGTTGTAAACTTAGTCCACTGCGACCCCGAGAATAGGCTTATCAATCTTGGTTATATTGCTTAGTGTTGAAGATGTTGAAAAAATAAAAACTTGTTCAGAATCCATTTTTAATCCCATATGCAGAATTTCAACAAGAGTGACATTGCTATTTTAGGTCATTTAGAATACATATTAGGTACATCCATAGTTATCATTGGTTTCAGGTTTGTAATTTCTATGGCACTCTAATAAAAACTGAAAATGGAAATTACAACCCAGTGAGTTTTAGACGTAAAATTGCTTAAGACCTGAGAATGAGAATTTTGCGTTGCAATTAGCTGTATTGGGTTAGAATTGGATTCTGAATTTATTTGATAATTTTTTCTCCAACACGAAGCAAACTATACAACATTGACCTTATTGGTGGGGTTGCAATAAGCTGTAAGTTTGCAAATTAAATTTATTCTAGCTATATATTTCCAAAGATGCAGTACATAAAATACTAAAATTCTGATAAAAGTCAAATGTTAATTCCTAAAAAAACAAAAGCATTGAGGTGACTTCATTTTACATGCGACACACTGTATAAATCGTTCATTTCAAACTAAACCACCAAGAGTCGTCATATAATTATAATTTACCTAACCTACCAATCCATCACGAGGTGCTGAACAACGAGGCCTATAAACCAACAAAAGCCAAACACGTTGGTTAGGCCTAAGATGACTGCAAAACTGTATGTACAATCGAAATGTTATTTAAAAGGATATATCCAAATTGTATAAAATGTTGCCAATGAAGACACAGCAATTGTTATAGTTATTTGTACTGTTAATATGTATTTATGAATAATAACTAAAATGACGTCATCGGACGATAAAGAATTTTTTCGGTTACCACTGCCTAAAATAATTATTTATGTACCAAGAGCATTATGAAGATGTGTATGCCCGCTCGAGGGCGACAAGTTTGCAAGCCTGAAGGCCTGTAGCCCGAGGGTTTTAAGTCGTCCGAGGGCTATAAACATAAAGTAATGCTCGTGCTGCAATGTTTTATTTTGCACTTTGAATACGCAAACAACTTGAAATGCTTACAGAGTACGGTAGTGCATAACGCCCTAGGTTGTTATGAGAGGGCGTAATGATAACGCCTGCCTCTTATGACCTCTCGAGAGGGCATGAGAGGACATAATGAGTGGGTGTTATCATTACTCCTCCTCATAACGCCCTAGGACATTATGGACTGCTTTATATGCCTTGTATCACAGATATAAACGACAAATGATAGATCACTGGAAAATAAAACGTAATTTTATTGCACATTTTTGTCAAAACCATTTCTTAAATTTAGCGAGTTCTCAATTTAAAACAATTTTAAATCACGTTGACGTTTCTTAATTTCTTTTGGCATAAATATGTGGTAGTTCAAAAATTATGTATAAAACTCGCATCTAAAGCTTCTTTTTTGCAGTTGTGAGATTTAACGAATTTGCCTTCGGTTTATTCAAGCGTACAAAAAAATGGCGGTTTAGATATTCGTGTAAATAACTGTTACCACTAGAGAAAAAGACTTGCTTTATGCCTGAAAATGAGGTGTAGGAAACGTGTATTATTGATTGATAGTACATAATAGTTATTTATATTTTTCATTTATGTACTTATTGCAATATGAATAAGAACACCCAAATATACAAAATATTGAAGAACTAATTAGCTTTAATTAACTCTTATCAATGCAATTTGTCCACCTAGTTAACTATATTTAAAGATAAGCAAAAATTTAAATATATACGCTTTGCATACAATCCACTCTAGTGATTAGGTTATAAATATTGACCTGTTTCATTTACAATATTGTTACTTTGGTCAAAATAACACCCTGAGGTTGAATACAGAGCTAAAAATATAGTTGAACATCACTTCATTGAAAACCGAAATTACCAGCAAGCTGGAAAATTAAATTTAGTAGTAAAATCACATTTATCGTTATTCGATTGTAACATTAATTACAAAAGTTTCTATAATGTAGTTTAAGTACTAACAACCTGAATTTGTAAATTCTTTTAATAGAGTAGCTATGTCTTTAAAAATAGCAATGTTTTAAATAAAAAATATATGTCTAGAGCAGAGCCACGTTAACGACAAATGTTGATTTGGAAAAGAAGAACCCGTAAACTTAAAATATTTATTGACCTTAAAATATCGCCAAGTTGAGATAAAACGTAGAAGTATAGCAATAAGCCGTTAATTTTACATAAACCATTCGTAAAAGTAAAGAACGATGAGAAAGAAAAATACACTTTTATCCATGCATAGGTAAAAAACATGCGAATTTGCATGTGCTACTATGGAATAAGTATGAAAATCCAGTCCAACATAAGCCCTTGCAACCTCCTATTTCCAGATACATCTCTCAAAATCGTTTTTAGTGTAATTTTGTTGAAAACTATAAATTAGGGTACATACAAACAATATGAACGAGTGTAATGAGTCTTGATTAATAAGTCTAGGAAAGGCGTCGTTCCGTAGTAACACATTTTATGTCAAAGCATTATAGTTATTTTTCTGGAAATTATTGAGTTCTATTTAAAGCAAAATAAGTTTTAAGGTGGAAGCTTAATTATAAAGGGTGTTTATTGTAACCCGAATTTTCAAAATTTTACGTTTTATCAACCTTTAAAAATGACACCACCTAAAACGGTATATTTTTTACCTTACTGGTATTAACTTACCTAAATGAAGGGGTATACAATTTTGCTCTTGAAGGTATAAACGTTTACCTAGAACCTGAAGTAATCAAGTTAAAAAATGATATATTGCAATATCTTTAAATATTTTCTAATCCCTTATCATGCTATATAGAATCCTCTAGAGGTATTCAATTTGTAAAATAACATTCTCTACACGTGAGTTGTATAAACTATAAACACAATTAAAAATATCGGCAAAGCATCTAAGTCCTTTATGGCTTATAATCATGTTGCGGTGTGCATGTTTTATATATTTATCTCTCAATTTACCTTAAAGAATAAAATAGCATATAATAAATAGGTCCCATATTTCTACTTTTACTAATTATGAAATATATCCGCCAATAGGGAAGTTATTTAGTACTAGTTAAAGTAAAATTAGTTTTAAGGCGAAAGCTTATTTATAAAGGTGGTTTATTGTAACTCCAACCATTAAAATTTTTACCTTGCTAGAAAACACCTTATTTACCTTAAACTATAAAATACAATTCCTTTAAGGTAAAACTAGTATGCCCTTTCAGGAGTTTTTAGGTAGAATAAAATGACATGAATACCAAACAAGGTAGAGCGAATCGAATAAATACCTGGAGGTGTTGAGTTATCCCTCTGATCTACCTCCAGAGGCAAGTAAAAATACCCCCCAGTTTGATTTCTACCTTTTTTCAACATTTAAAAATTACAGTGTAAGATAAAAAATTCATACAAATATGGGACCTAAACATTTTCGTTTTCAAAGTACAGGATGTTGAAGTTTAAATATTTTTTTTATATTTAGAAAACGGCTAGAGATATTTCATAAAGTGGTATTGTTCGGTATAAATAAATTTAATTCAATTCCACCAGTGGCGTGCATCGGGGCCACCTCAGTTATCTTATTTACGCCACTGTTTTTTAGCTAAAAGTTTTGTAACTATTGTAAAATTGTATGTTATTAAATAATATTTTTGCAAAACTGCTTTAAACTGTATTTTGAAAACGAAGCCGTTTAGGTCCCATAACATCCAATGAATGAAATTGCTGTTACAGATTTTACCGTTTTCCTTGAAAAAGGCTTATTCTATATCATTTGTATAGTTTCAATGGATGAAGCTAAGAAATTTGTCATATTGACTAAAAACAGTGGCGTACCAGATTTGTCTAAAATAAGTAACTGAGGTGGCCCCAATGCACGCCACTGGTAGAAATAAGTTAAATTTATTTTGACCCACCAATGCCACTTTATAAAATACTAACCTACACCAAGCTTCATTAGAATACCTCTAAGCGTTTTCCAGATTTTTGAAAAAAAAAATGTTTTTGTTTAAAGTTCAAAATTCTGTATCTTGAAAACGAAGCCGTTTAGGTCCCATGAACTTTTTATCTTAGAATTGATCAAGGAATCATCCCTTAAAGGCTATCCCTGCAATTCATTAAGACCCTGTATATGGTTCATTGATGGTTAAATAACAATTGAAGTCGCTATCGTATTGTGCCCGTTTTGTAGAGCAGATTGTATATATGCATATTCTATATAGTCCCGGTTATCTACAGTGACATTCTGGCGAGTATTTAGCTAAATACCTTCGTAGTAATAGGTAAATAGTATTCCTTTCGATATTATTTTATTGCCTATTTATTTTATGTATTATATACTATTTTCATTGAATATTTCTTATTTTACTAAATATGTTTTATATTGTTCTTTAATTTATTTACTAGAAATCAATTTTGTTTACTAAAGAAAATTACTTACTGTTTTAATATTATAATGTTCATTTAATTTGTTGCCTTACTTTATTGGAAATTAAACTTATTACTGATTTTTGAGGTAAACATTTTTATATGTACTGAACACTCTACCTTTGTTGAAGATTTATTAATTTTTATTGAAGATTTATTACTTTATTGGGCGCTTATCCTTTGCTTACTGATCGTTTATGGTTTTTTCCAAACATTTATTATTTTGTGAACTAAGCCTTATAATTGTTAGTGAATGTTTAACATTTTTACTGTGTGCTTATTATCTTTAGTGAACATACATTATCTTACAAAATGTAGATATATTAGTTTTACTTGTCACTTATTATTTACTGAATATATGTACTTGATGTTTAAATATAATGCTGTGCATTTAATTTGTTGCCAAACGAATGACTTATCTAAGCCTTGCGGCTTTTGCTGCATTTTTACGTTTTATCTGAGGTCCTTATTTGATCATCTATATTTCCTTGAACTCGTCAAATCGTATTATTTCTTAGAGAACTAATTATTTGCTGCTTTTTCCGTTTTATGGTGTGATGTGGAAGCTCCTCATATTTTAATGCGTTTGCGTTAACGTTAACACATACGAATTACTTCTGACAGAAACCAAAAAATTAATTTAAAATCCCCAAATTTGAACAAGTGGAAATGACGACAACATAACCCCGCTCTAAGTGAAAAAGGTGACGATTCCGGGAATTCGGTAACGATTCGAAATGGGATAGTTTTCGCGCCACGTAATTTTTAGCGCCGCCGCGCGGAGAACAGCGGGCGATCGGCCTAACGAACGCCCGCTGCGTTTTAAACAGCTGTCGCTATGGTAACCTGCCCGGTAGACATCTTCATCAGGACGTGGCAGGAGAATTATAAATACGACGAGCATAACGCAGAGATATTGCTTGTTAACTTTTTCAGAGGCTACTCCAAAGAATGCGCGTGTGGGAGGTTGGGATGTATGTGTTATCTCTGTAGTAACATTTATGCTGTTTATGCCTTGTACTTTTCATCCTTTGTGTATTGTTCGCATAAATGATGTTTTATAAGGTGCAGATTTATTGCGCGCTCTGCAGCCCATTTTTGCGTCTGGCTGTGCCTATTTTGCGATGAGGTCAAAACAGACGCCTTCGGGAAATCAAGTGTGCCCTGTAACGCCATAAAATTTAAAATACCACACAAATTTGCCAATGTTTTAAAACATTTGTGTAAAATAATAATTATTGCTATAGGTGTCTTTAACGCTTCTTAAACTAACATATTTACAGCGCAAATATTATATTTTAACTGGCGATTTAGCCTTTTTATAGCAATAAAATATTAAAGAATTATTAATAAAATATATTTCTTTTAGCAATTATCAATATCGTCTAAAATTTAATTTCTAACGCATATACTCAGGTTCTGGAAAATCTAAAGATTTGAAATTTCTCGGTGACTTCAATGATCGATCACCCAAGAAACTTCAACCTCAATAACTGCAAGCATATTGGGCCATTGATTCCAAATATGTGGTACAAAAGAGACTTATTTGTAATATTTACGGACATTTTAATTTGTCATATTTGGAAAAAACAAAGCATGTCTTTATATTTTTTTCATAAAAATGATGTTATGCAATATCACAAATACTATTTATTAGTTCTTCTTTCCAATCGCTATAGAAAATTCATATTGTTTTATTATGACAGAAACAGCAATGGTGACTGATAGTATGTTTGTAAGAATGCAGTACTTGTAGAGCAGCACTTTACTTAAAGGCCATACTACGCATTTCTTTCGTTTTATATACATATATTGGCGTTAGTAATTTACAATATTGTTCATTTCGTCAAAATAACATCTTGCGATAGGACGCCATAGAAATATTAAAAGTATTTAACTAATATTTTCATGAAAATCATGAAAAAACATGTAGCATAGCTCTAATTACACACATTTCAAATCACTTCATTGAAAACAGTATTGCATTGTTAATAGCCAGAATTTTTAAATGATTTTAGCAAAATCACTATTTTCAGAAGATATTTAAGAATAACAGATGTTCTTAAATCAAACATGCTTGTCTTGAAGCAAGCCGCTATGACGACAAATATTTATTTCTAAAAGATATTGCCATAAAATTTGGATGTTTATTGGCTTTACAGCCAGTCTTATAAAGAACACTAATCTGAGGTTAACTTTAATCCGTTTCTAAACTAAACAAAAACGCATCAAAATTTGTTTACTAATGAATAAACTGTTATAAGCACTAACCTTCTGCTGCGCTTTTGTTTATTTTAACAACGAATTGTGTCCAAAATTTAAAAGGGGGCGAAATAGCTTCAGATTGCATGGGCATACAGGGTCGAAGAGATCTTTATGATAAATTCAATAGTCTTGTTATGATAGTTCAAGTAATGGCTTGAATACGCTCCTAACTGTGATAACAAATAATTGCAAATTAGTTTTAGAATACTTGAATTTTGGTTGTTAGGTTACCGCGAGCGGTACGTTAGCCACAAACTTTTCAGTGCTCCACGGCGTTAATATATGTAAACTCAACAGCTGAGTTGAGGGCACTGGCCTAAACAAATACCCAGCAGCAAATCCCGTCCTTAAACACCGTCAGGTTGTAACTTCGGTAAGTTCAAAAGCCTTATGAAGGCTTAATGGAATATCTGAGTTTTATAATACATTATAGGGTGCCCAATCCCCAAGCCACTTTTGATACAATTGACGTGGACGTAGCGAAACGCATCGCATCGCCAGGGTAAGTAAATTTAAACATAGCTTTCAACACCACGAAAGTGGCCTCTAAACTATCATAATATTAAACAATTCTCGCTAATAATGCAGCTGCCACTAAATCTATATTAAAACACACAAAGCGAAAGGAATTGCATGAAATGCCCTAATATTGTCTGTACGATTAATTTGCTAGTATATTTACTCACCCCAAATAACCATTTCGTGTGATCCTCACAGGCTCGGACGACACGTGCCGAGGTAGAAGCCGCAGCGCTTCCGTAGCACACCTGGGGGCATCAAGGGCACGAGGAGCAGAAATCGCCAGCTTCCGACAGCGAATCGAGTAACGCAGGGGGCCTTGCCTCGAGTCCAGGAAACAGGCGAACAGACTGCAGGTAGGCGACGCTATTAGGCGCTTCCAAGGAGTGTGGCGCAGAGTGATTTTCAATTTCCTTGCGAAATCCAGAGGAAAATTGGCTAAAAACGTACAAATTCTAGGTGAGCTCCCCCGATAAGGATATAGGAACTATCGTAAACTAACCTGGGGTTGATAGGTAGCCAAAAGTGGACGTGCATGGGGTTAATCTGGCCCAAATAATTCCACCAAGGCATTAGACGTACGAATTCAAACAAAACCAGTAATTCGAAAGTCAAAAAGGCATTTGTGCTTGCAGATTCTCCCCTTTACAATGGAGCCTAGCCAAACCAATTGGCTGTAAATGAAGCACCACGCCGAGGGACACCCAACTTGCTTGCATAAATTTTCAATGCAAAGGAACGAGATGAACCAACCACATGCCCAATAATTCAGGTTATCAAAAACTCCACAACATTTTTGACAAGAGGACCTACAAAAAACCCCTAAAAAATTGGAGTGTTCTCATAAGATAACAACACTGCAATTGTAGTTTTAAGCTAGAAATTTGTTAACAACAAAAGCACATAAGGTTGCCTACCCGGTCAAGTAGGATGTATTGGAGATTTGGGGAAAAATAAATGTGAATAGTAAAATGTAGTTAATTATTAGAAATATAGTGTTACGATACTTTTGGAGTGTCCCCCGTAGTATTGAACCTCTGCTAGCTGAATTCTGAACTTGAATATTTATGGTTGGCTTTTGCCAATTTTTGCATGCTTTAAACTAGGTATAATTAGCTGTATCTTATTTTTAATTATTTTCCTATAATTATCCAGCAGTTTGGTAAGCAACTCTTCGAATAACTACCCATATTCTACTAATTAAATTTATTTTGGTCATATTCCTACAGATATTTGTATATGGCGCTTAGGCAACCCTTGCTGCAAATTATTCTGCACTATTCTATTTGTTGCTAGATAAAGGATATCATTTCTTGCAGTCACACTTTTCAGGCTGGTTTTTTCGCATCTTCTGGCCCAAAAATTTTGGAAAGTTTTGATAACTGGTAGCTGGTGGATTTTTGAGCTCTTTCCCATTTTAAACTTGGTGCAGGCTGCTAGTGCCTCGGCCGTGTGCTTAAATTTGTGAGCTAATTAGTACAGCTCAGCTCCGTTTTGATTTTTCGGATGATCTGAAAAAGCACATGTGCCCTGAAGACGTTCGTATTTGATTTGGTTTAACTTACGTCCTTCGCAACTGCGGATTCGTTTGAGGCCGGCATTGTTTCTGCCCTTTCCTCTGACTCAATTCCAGCGTGAGGTAAGATAAGGCCAGTTTCTTCTTATTTGGGACTTATTTGGGCGTTGTGCGTTATAGCCATTTACTGTGGGATGCCATTTCCTGTCGGCTACGATCTTGGGAGAGTTTGGGACGCTTCCTGCGAGAGGTTGGGCTCCTATCTGAAGAGTCTCGTTCGGTTGCTCTCCGCGGGCACCCAAACCGTCGATTCGGGCTCCTGAAATTAGCGAGTAGTCAAGGAATTCTGCAATTCCCTGGGAGCTACGCTAGAGGGTGTAGCACTGCACTCACCTGCGACACAATCACCGCTTCCTCGGTCCGCTGGGCCTCCCGCTGTGTCTGCCGGAACCCCCGTTGCTTCTGCCGTCGTCGGCCCCCCCCCCCGCAGGCCAAAGGTTAGGAGCCGACATGTTTTTTTTCTACAGGCAAGAAACTGATTTAGTTATCACTCCTTGTGCTTGGTGTAATCTTATAGTTAGTTATTAGAATCTCGTCTCGTTAACAGATAGGGCATGTATGATATTTTTGGCATAGCAATGCTTCGTCTAGTTAGATGTTAGTGCATGCTTTTGTATATTTTTAATGCGTTATTATGATAGGGCTATTGCAAATTTCGAGCGCCCATTTTGTGCAGGCTACTGATTTTTATTGAATCTTTAATCGAGCTTACCCGAATTGGTAAAGACAGCTCTGCGGCTCAACCCTGTAGGAGCCTTCGGTTTTGAATTGGCCCCGAACCACGGAGTCTCCGTGGAACCTACGAATTTACAGTTTAAGTTAGCCCTCATGTTGCTGCCTTATTTGCATTCATGGGCAGCCTGGCGAATTAACATCAGAACGCTTACTAGAGTTCTGTTTAGGTGGTTCCGCTGCTGAGGACTGGGGGTTTGTCGGCCGCCGCGCCCCATTGAGCTCCCCTGCAAATTGTATGTTAGGTCATCCGCGCTAGTATTTCAGTTTTAAGGCAGTACTTACCGCATTTTGCCTACGGTTTGCTCGATATCCTCGGGTTTATTTCGACGCCATTTGCATGTCGGTCGCTGAGGTCTGACTTCATATTTAGCGTATAGTGGCTAGAGAACCGATTACGGTAGCCGATTGTCTTACTTTGGAGTCGCGTGAACCCGTTAATTATTTTGTCGGAACTCTGTTTGCGGCGTTCGCGATTTTTCCGCGTTATTGTAATTTATTTGCGAGCCTCTACGTAGGTACAAGTTTGCCGAAGGTTTATTCAAGCGATTGCTTTAGCGTTCATTTATGTACCTGATGTATTTCCACTGAGAAAACTGCTCTGTCACTATATGGCCATACAACCTGGTAGTTTTGACAGTAGAAATTTTGGGATAATTACTTTAGAATCTTTCTGAGCTGATATTCGGGGTTTCGCATCAGCTGAGCGCTTGCATAACCTGGCCCTGCTATATCCTGCCTCACAGGGACTAATCTTTTTTTGTTTTGTAATTTAATACTCGCTACGCTCCGTTTTTAACCGCGCAATGTTTTAATGTGTTAGCCCATTCACAGGTCATAGTTATTACTGCTCGTGGGCTACTGTTTGCTCGGTATTTATATTTATATTTATATTTATTATTGCATGTCGCATACTGTGTGTTTTCTTTGTTGTTGCTAGAAATATACAAAGGTTCATACTTGTTGCCAAGTATCGCCTTTGCTACTTGTAACTAATTTTGCCTACTGCCTGCTGTGATTTATATATATATATATATGTTATCCATGCACTATAGTACCCACCAATATTTAAAATAAAGCTGTGATCTATTCATTGGTTGTTGATTTGCTTATTTTTGACTTGCTGGTTTTTATCTTCGACATTGTGTAAGGTTCGGCACAAGAAATTGGATCTGAGTCTAGGACCTGGCGGCCACTCCTTTCTTTTTTTTTGTATTCTCTTTCAGCATAGCTGGAACCCTGCGACCCTCGCGGCGAGCTAGCCCAACTAGGCCGATAGTTACCAGCCGGCAAAATAACCAATATAACTTTCGCCAAAAGGTAAGGCCGACCGTCTATCTTCCCTTACAATAGCTTGAGAAACCACCTACTAATCGTAACAAAATGCTTAAAAATAGAATACAACTAGCTAATTTTCATTAATGCATGCGAAACTACAAAGTATCCGTAACAACAGTTTTTAGCATAATTTCATTATTTCCCGTTAAAAATAATAAATTATCATTTAAACGAAAGTGTCATGAAGTGCAATTTTCGCCCACAAAAAGAACCAATGTATGAGACGTAACAAATCATTTCAATATATTTAGTCTTGATTAATAAGTTTAAGGATTCACGACTTGACTTGATATTCAAGTTACTTGACTTGACTTGATTACAAGCAAGTTAAAGTCAGTAATAGTAGCTGAATGTCAAGTCCAGACAACTAATTATATTTCAAGCACTTGAATTTTATATGTACATTATCAAGAAATGACAATAATCAGCCTTGCAATAACAGCTTTTATCTAGAAAACTAAATCTTAAATTCTAAAATGAAAATACAAACCTAAAAAGTAAAAATAAACTATGTATTTATATTGTATTATATATGTATTATATGCATAACAACGCAATATTCCTAAAGTGCCGTATACATTAATGGACGTTGGCAACAGTTACAGCAAAATCTTCTCGGTTCTGTGCGACTCTAAATAGTGTGTGGACGTCTAGGCTCGTCCAGTCTTTGATGTTTTTCAGCCATGGATATTTTTTCCTACCTACACCCATGTTTGTTTCAATTTTTCCCTCCATGATTAACTTTATGAATAGATACTTTGTGTTGCGAAATATGTGGTTAAGATATGCAACTTTTCTTGGCTTCACTATAGTTTGAAGCTGTTTATCTCTATTCATCCGTCTCAAAACATCAGCGTTGATCATATGAGCAGTGCAGGGTACCTTGAGCAGTCTTCTGAAAACTCACATTTCAAATGCATCTAGTTAATTAAGCGTATTGACTTTAAGAGTTCACGTTGCGTAAACCCTAACAAGTTAATAGACATATGACGAACTGGGGTTAGATGGACAAGATATCCGCATCATAGCGAATTTATACTGCAATCAAACAGCCACGGTAAAAGTGAATAACGAGTTATCAGACGAGATAATGATAAAAAAAAAGTTCGACAGGGCTGTGTTCTTTCGCCTCTACTTTTCAACCTTTACGCAGAAAAGATATTCAGAGAAGCCCTAGATGACAAAAACATTGGAGTAGTCTTTGGCGGTGTAGTGATGAACAACCTTAGATATGCTGACGACACGATACTACTAGCTACCAATATAGAAGATCTGCAAGAGCTAGTAACAACGGTTTCAGAACACAGTATGTCCATGGGGCTTAAACTCAATGTTAAAAAGACCAAAGGGTTTGCACTAAGTAAAAATCTTGTACATGCGCAATTAGACCTGACAGTTGGAAACGAAATTGTCGAACGTGACAACTCTTATAAATATCTTGGATGCCATCTAAACGATAAATAGGACATGACATCGGAAATTAGAAGTCGCATCGAACAAGCTAGGCAAGCATTTGCTAATATGAAAAAAGTTGTTACTAGCAGACATCTGAAAATTGCTCTTAGAATTAGACTGCTGTGGTGTTACGTTTTCAGTATTCTATTCTATAGAGTTGAGGTTTGGACACTAACAGAGGTCATGTGGAAGAAAATGGAAGCTTTTGAGATGTAGGCTTATCGTAGGCTAATACAATTTTTTTGGGTTGACAGAACTACAAATGTAGAAGTTTTGCAGCGCATAAACAAATCAAGAGAAATTTTAAACATCATAAAAAGAAGAAAATTAGAGTATTTTGGCCACATCATCCGTAACGACAAATACATATTACTGCAGATTATAATTCAGGAAAAAGTAGAGGAAAAACGTAATCCGGGCCGTCGCAAGACATCATGGTTCAAGAACCTTCGACAATGGTATGGACGAAATACAACATCCCTTTTCAGGAAAGCTACAGACAAAATTCAAGTCTTGCAATTGATCGCCCTAGGAGGGCAGGACACATGAAGAAGAAGAAGAAGAAGAAGTTTCGGCTCCATATCATAGAACGGAATGAACGTAGTCCTTAACAAAGTGGTAGCTTAATTTTAAATTAAGGCTTGGGTTGGTTAGCTTTTCCATATTGAGGTTTATTTTCCTCACTTTTTCGATTCGGCAGATTATTTCCGTGTCCAGATTTAAATCTTTGGTTATCCAACAGCCGAGCCACCGTGCTCTGTAGGTTAGTAGTTAGCACGCCTACTTAGCATTCGGGAGGTCGTGGGTTCGATTTCCTCGACCGTCTGCTCTGATTCAGGTTTTTGGGTGGTTTTCCTGAGTCAACAGAGTACCTTCTCCGAGGCGAATGCGGGGGTAGTACTTCTCTATCTTTCGTGGTCTTTCTTCTATTTTGCACCTCTCTTTGTTCTCGCCCACCCTATAATTCCCGTTATTGGCTCAAGAGGGACTCAAGGTCCCTATAGCAGTCCACCCCCAGTTGGAGAATTCCAGTTACCTTGAATATTTAGTTTTACTTTACAACAGCCGAAGTACTTAAACTTTGAGACATGTTTAATAGGTCTTCCGTATACGAAGAGACTTTTTCAGGCCATCGGTGCTCTGCTTACAACCATCACCTTTGTCTTGTCAATGTTAATTTTCAATAATAGTTGATCTCCTTCAGACAATATTCTGTTCAGTAGTTATTGTAACGCTTCTGGACTGCCGGCAATTATAAAGGTATCATCAGCATAGCCCAGATTGTTGACAATTTGATGTTTTATTTTGATACCGTCATTTGAGTCTTGTAAGCCACGGGCAAAAATAGCATCCTAGTACACATTGAAGAAGAGGGGCAACAACACACATCCCTGTAGCACACCGCGTACAATAGGGGTATTTGCTATGTTATCATTTTCGACCCTAACAAATAGATAATCTCGTAGTAGACACAAGCTACTCAAGTAGTGTTACAGATGTAAGAAGCTACAGAGGAGCGAACTGCAACACGGACCGCTTCCTAGTACAAGCAAAAATAAGGCAAAGAATCAGTCACGAAAGAGAAGAAAAAGGAGCACACAATAAGCACTTTGACTCCGAGGAGTTAATAAAGAGCGAAGACACTAGAAATTAATATATGGACAGTATTGAGAAAAACTTCGAACAACAAAGGCAACAAACTCAGCACGGGAACCAGGATAAACAAGAAATTGAAGAAAAATGGGAAACTATAAAAAATATAAACTTGAAAACGACGGAAGGGATAGTAGGATACGACAAAAAAAAAGAAATAAATGGTTTGATGGAAAATGCAAACAGGCAATTGCTCACAGAAACGAAGCAAGGTAAAAAATGGTAGGAGCCACATTCGTAGAAACGATCGAAATTTTCAAAGAGAAAAGAAAGATAGCAAATGCTAAATGTAGAGAAAAAAAGAGAAAGCACGAACAGAAAATACTAGAAGGAATGGAAAGAAGGGGGGCTAGCAACAACACCAGAAAATTTTACAAAGAGGTAAAGCAACAGAAAAGAGGTTTCCAACCAAGCACACAGCTATGTAAGGATGAAAAAGGGAAATTAATTGGAAACAAAGCAGAAATGGTCAGAAGACGGCAAGAATATTTTGAAGAACTGCTAAATGCAGATACTGCTAAGGAAACGGAAGAAACATGGGAGGATCGGGGAGATACAGATAAAATCGGTGCACCAACGCAAGCAGAAATTGAAAAGGTACTAAAGGCACAAAAAAATCTCACAGTCCCAGGGGAAGATCATACCTATATAATCGGAAATGATGAAATATGGAGGACCAACGGTAGTGAAGAAAATGCATAAACTAGTACAAAAAATATGGGAGGAAGAAACAATGCCCAAAGAATGGAATGTAGCAATCATACGTCCAATTCATAAAAGCGGAGATACAGCGACCTGTGGAAATTACAGAGGAATAGCGCTACTTAATGTGGGATATAAAGTACTAATCAAATTAATAAAGAAAGAACTAAGCGTGTGGATGGAAAAGACAGAGCAACCACAGACTTTTATTTTATTTTTACAATCAGGCAAATAATGAAAAAGTTCAGGGAGTACAACATCGAACTCCACCACCTATTCATAGATTTTCAGAAAGCATATGAGACAATAATCAGGAAAGAACTATATACCGGGCTAGACAAGCTAAAAGAAGCGAGGAAACTTATAAAACTAGTAAAAATGTGCCTTACGGACACCAAAGCCAAGGTCACAATACAAGGACAACTGAGGGGTGATTTCGATATTGACATTGGGTTAAGACAAGGAGATGCGATGTCAAGTACACTATTTAACTTTGCCTTGGAATGGGTAATACGAAGAGTACCTGTGAATCCCGGAGGCACGTTATACAATAGACAATGCACAATATTGGCATATGCCGATGACATCGACATTATAAGCAGAACAACGCACGATCTGAACCTCGAGAAGCGGCGGCCGCACAAGGGCTACAAATAAACTCGATGAAAATAAAGTATATGATAACCGCAAGAGAGAAAAGTAGATACGACAATGTTTCAGACATTGTAATAAATAAAAAAAGGTATGAGATAACCAGCAAATTTAAATACATAGGTTCAATAATTAATGAGGAGAATGACATAGGGGTGGAGGTGAATACGCGAATTGTAGCGGGTAATAAATGCTATTTCGGGCTAAGAAACATACTAAAATCCAGTGTATTATCAGTGAAAAATATAGTGAAAATATACAAAACAGTTATTAAACCCGTAGTGACATACGCGGCGGAAACCTGGTGCATAACAAGAAAAGAGATGAAAAGGCTAGCCACGTGGGAAAGGAAGATCCTAAGGAAAATATACGGACCAGTGAAGGAGAACGATGAATGGCGTATACGAACATACTTGGAACTGAATGCACGATACGGGGAAGCAAGTATATCTGCCGAGATCAGAAGTAAATGGATAAGTTGGCTTGGACAAGTAGAACGCATGATGCCTTCCAGAGGAGTTACGAAGATTCTAGAAAAAAACCAGAAGGCAGAAGAAACAGGGGAAAACCAAGACTCATGTGGTTAGAAGAAGTGCAACAAGATCTGGAAATGTTAGAGGTCACAAGATGGAGGCAGAAAGCAAAGAAACGCAAAGAGTGGAAAACAATTATTGAAAAAGACAAAAAACTGGGGAGGGAATAATAAATAACCAGAAATCACACGCCCACAACCGCACAGCAGTTATGACAACTAAGAAGAGGAGACGAGCCCCCCCAGGGCATGCTACCAAGAGGGTTGAGCGCGGGTGAGTACCGCGTCTCGCAAAAAGTGGTGTTTAGAAACCCCGGTGGGAGGTCCAAGGCCTACAGGGCCTGCCGCACCTTGGAGTAAGTAAGTAAGTAAAGTAACAAATACTGTCTGATGTTTGTAGGTAAAAGGTAATTCAAGATAATTTCAATTCTTCCAACTGGGGCGGGCTGCTATAAGGACCATGGGTCCCTCTTCAGTCAAGAACGGAAGTTATAGGATAGGTGAGAGAGAGCAGGGATAGAGAATGGAAACAAGACCAGAAAAGCTGGAGAAATACTATCGCGGCATTCGCCTCAGAGACGCCTTAGAACCTAACAATTACAGGATAATGTCTCAAAGAGGCAAAACGTTTCAACAACAAGATCGTTCAGTTTAATATAGCCGCGCGTCGCATACGTACCAGTGAGGCTGCATGGCCCACTGTGACATATCGATACGGTTACAATCGAATTCCACCGCCGGTAGTTTGTTAAAATTGATAATTGATGTAATTAGCATAACCAAGTGTTTTATTTTACTATATCAATATTATTGGGCTCGTTACGATATGTTTAGCTCTATGTTTCTTTGATTATAAAAAAGTCACTTATAGCTGCGTCCTGAGAAAAGACCTGCATTATTTCTATGTTTTTATTCTCTCCTAAGTTTAGTCCAGTCTTTAGATACTTTTTTGGTTGCAAAAGGTTGCGGAGTTTTGAAACTTGGCACCATTGTACGTATGGTGGGCCTAAGTAAGACCCTAAGTTTGCGACGTCATGCGACCGCCGCTTGCACCGCCATCTTGAAAAAATGGTGGCCAAAATCAGGTTTTGGCATATAACTCAGCTCTTGTAGGTTTTAGAAAAAAAATTGCCATTCAAATTTTAAAAGAATAACATTTGCTTCAAAATCGTTTCTATCATTTTTTTGTTAGACTAATACTTTCTAAGTTACAGGACCGAACAATAGGGCAACTTTTTAAAAATCTCATATCTGGTACTTTTTACCAATTATGTATGAATTAGCCTACCTAAAGCAGTTTAGTGCAGTAAAGTAATAAAAGCATAGGCTATCAACTCGTTTCCACACCACCCAGGAGGTAGAGTTGAGCGGTGCGTTTTTTTCTTAACGTGGTATCCCCAGTAGGTCTAATCCACCCCCCAAACTTAGAAGCACGGTTTCTGCCGTTTTGTATTATGGGATGTGCCTGGTTTATTATATACGCTATCTGTCAAATGTTGCTTGTCTCCCGTATCCTCCAACACCCACTCCAACGAATCAAAGTCGTCATCAGACTCTTTCGGGTCTTTGGGATCGGAATCCACTACAAAATCAGGAATGTTTTTACATGTTGTCCCGTTGCAATATAGACACAGCACTGAGCATTTTAAACCTGTTTTCCGACATCCACACACTCCTGCACAACCTTTCTTACATTACATGATATTGATTTTAAAATGGCGTTGGGGGTTGCTTCTGACGTAGCCCGAACAGCATCAAGCCCGTTCCTCGTTTTCTACCAGTCATATTGCTCTCGATATTTTTCTCTGCCACACCACATCGCAACTTGGTGATACACTCGCAGACAATGCTGCCTTGCAGCATCTCTTGTAGGTGACAGGGACGTGAGATTAAATTTCTTCTTGGATACAGACTTCATAAAATGCTGGTAGCGAAGCGAATCCAATGTATCCTTTTCAAACGATCCGCCATACAGTGCCAATTAAAACGCTTCATCAGCTGCAGCGAGAGCTTCAACATTTGCTTCGAGTTCTTGGAAGATTGCTACAGTCTCAAACAACGAGTCGTTTGTATCCATGAGACTGATGAACTTCAATAACCCTTGCTTAAAAAGGGCAGAGATTGTGTCACAACTACTGATTGCATGTAAAAACAAAATGATCTTCGCAACAGCTTCCTTGTATTTCAGGCTCCTAGTCAAATACAATGTTTCCGCAACTTTCCCTCTAGATAGTTTTAGCAAAAAATTGTTTTCCTGATCTCACGCCTTTGCAGTTAGAACAACCAACAAATCTATCTTCTCCCACAACGAAAACACGAGTAAAAGACGATGACATGTCGATGGCTGTCTGAATTATGAGCACATCCGCATCTTCTACTGCCTGCTTTGCTGTGTAATTTTATTCTACAAACTTCGTAATTAACATAGAAATTAAATTCCTTTTATTAGTATCGCTCGACAAGAATTTTGCTTGCGAATCAGGTGTAATCAACGCTTCATCGAAAATTACATCACTGGAGACATGTGCTCTGGAGCGTCGATATCTTTCGGCGCTTTTTGTATTGACCCACGGTTCAAAATATATAGAAACACTGTTATTAACTAAATGCTCGGTCACATGTCGACTTCGCATATCCGCAGTTGCAAACATACTTAAGCTTTTTTAAGTTTGTCAACACACAAATAACTACATCTCACTGAAAGACATTCCCGGGACAGCCAGTTTAATTCGGCAGATCGGGCGTACTTTTCAGATCAACAAAGCTTCCACGCTTCCATGTGCTGTTTCTTATATAAAGAAATTTTCCTGGTATTACTCTACCAAGTAATACCTTTAATAGTACCACCAATCATATACAGACGACATACAAAGTGCATACATCACTGCATAAATAGTTATATAATAGATTAGACTACTTTAAGTAGACTAGTTTGGAGACAATTGGTAAAAAGTATCATGTCGCTTTTACGATATTTTAAAAAGTTTTCCCTACTATTCGGCTCTGTAACTCGGAAAATATTAGTCGGTCCAAAAAATGTATAAAAGAGATTTTGTAGAAAATTTGATCCTCTTCAACTTTTTATGGGACTTTTTTTTCTGAAACCTACAGGAACCGAGTTATATACCAAAAACTTATTTTGGCCGCCACTTTTTCAAGATGGTGGCGCTAGCGGCGGTCGCATGAGGTTGCAAACTTAGGTGCATGTTAAGGACCTCCAAGTGTGCACTTCTGCCAAGTTTCAAAACTCCGCAACCTTTTGCATCAAAACACTATTATTATGTAGGTATCTAATGACTGTACTAGTTATAATAAATAGATAAATAACATGAAGTACTTACTTTTAATGGCTATGTTTTTGTTCGCAAGTAAATTAATATTTAAACATCTGTGATAGGATCATATTCTATGATCGAATTTATGGTTCCCCTTTCCTGACTACAACGTGGTAAACAGCATTCGTGCGGTTCAATTGAATTTGTATATTCCAAGAAACGTCCTTTCCATGACGATTCTTCGGCCCGCTTTTCAATTTGTTTATTTTCAAATTGATCTAGTTTGAGTTACCGAGTGGCTCCTTCTATTGTTTAAATATTATTATAAACTTTAAGATATTTTTACCCTTAGTTGCCTTTGATTTTTCAAAACATTTAGTGTCACAACTTCCACTTCTTTTATTTGCAAAATATAAAAGTAATAATTTGCATATAGCTGAGGCTTTATCATTGGTGAAAATGAGATCAAATAAATACAGGGCAAATATCAGAATAATATTGTATCTTTATAACGCAGCAGAAACTCGTCGAATTTGAGCGAGTCCGTGGTTCAGTTATTCTAGCGGCAGACCAGAAACTCCTGTCAAATATTCGCCTGGAAACGCGGAGTTCAAACCCCAGCGGACTACATTTTGTTTATTTGCAAATTGATCTAATTCGTGAGAGGGAAGCAGTGTTGAATTCAGATTGCTTAATCCAGGGGGGAAAATAAAACGTCGAGGGGGTATTTTTACCTATTCCCTCGCAAACCACCCATTCTTTTATATCGAGTGATCCAAAAAAAACTGTTCCTCAGCAGGCTGTGGAATGAAAAGTCACGTCTTTACTTGTGTCAGATAGATAGATAAAAAAGCATGAATATGAAGTGGTAATGTTTCCGGGGGGACTTTTGTACTGCCCGGGGAAAAATCCCCCCCCCGTCGCCCCCTGTATTCAACACTGGAGGGAATTTCCATGTAAACCCCTTTACATATTTTTTGGCATGAAGCTATTTGTTCGCGAGGAGCGAATGAAACTGCCACCCGTCTATTGAATTATTAGTCTAATATTCCATTTGGAAAAGATGTTTTTTTTCTGACAACTGTGTGGGTTAGATGTAGAATAAAAATAAAATTATTGTGTACGTGTTTATGCAGGCGATTATCGATATTCAAGTGAACAGCATCAGCCATGTCTCTTAGATCAAACATTTTTCAGCAATTTTAAAAATGCAAAAGTCATATGGAACAATATTCGATCTACTAACATTTTTAAAATCCCTGGTTATTTACGTGGCAAGCTGAGTAAATTAGCCTTTATGGGCGAGCCGGATTATTTGCAGGGTGAGCGACGTAGGAGAGAGCCCTGTAATCCGGTGAGCCCCAATAATAGTATATTACATACCGAGGTGGGAAGTGTTTGATTACTGTCGAGAGATTAGGTAGTTTACCGAGACGCGTAGCGTCGAGGTTAACTTTATCTCGAGACAGGAATTAAACTTTTCACCGAGGTATGTATACTATTTTATTCGCAATCATCTAATTTTAAAAATAACTACAATTGAATTCTGAATAATAGATATCTTGATGTAGCTAATATTTTTGTTACCAAGGAAACAACCCACTCAATGTTTTGTTACCATGGAAACACCCCACTCTTCAGGTATGTAATATTTTTCGGGGTATGTAATAATTTCCTGGCTAGTTTCAAGCAATCATCTAGTTCCCAGCTGTTGTCATGTCATGAAATTGACACATTACAATGTGATTGCGAATAAAAGCTAATTGCAAGCGAACCGCGTACAACGTTTTATTTCCTTTTGCGGAAAATCCTAAAAATTCATATTAATTATTAATAAAGGATGTATCTATTAAAAAACAAGGTGCTTGTAAAGTCGCGATTGCAACATTTTACAGGCACCTAGCCTGTAAAGACTCATTTTCCGGTCAGTTCAGACGACAGTAACACTTTACAGGCACCTGGCCTGTAAAGACTCATTTACCGAGTCAGTTCAGACGACAGTAAATGACCTTTTAACAAGTCAAGAGGAAATAAAATCGACTTACAGGTCACAGAAACTAGATTCACTCTCAAGGTAGGTCATGAAAGGCGTTGTGATCATATTTGATGAATTAGCAATATGTGGAAAGTTTGGTTACATTTTAAATGACAAGTAATCAGTAATGGTGGGTAGAGGAATTTTGTTTGCGCAGTGACTAACGTCATATGTGTTTTAAAGTGTGAAAATTGCTGTTGCTGGGATAGAAGGTTTAGCAGTGCCTGGTTGTTCAACTTAACAGCAATATTTACGCAATCCTTTTAACATTCAAGAACTGATAATACACCATACCGCAATGTTGCGTACGCCTCTGATATATTGTGTCATTTAGCTTAAATAAGGTAAAAATTTAATGTCAATATGATAGATGTAAAAATGTTACCAATACCAAACTTGGAAATTACTAGATTCTAACATTAGTTCCGATTTTCACCGCGTCTCAATCTAGATTCTGTAACCTGTAACTACCCGAAGTTCATGCTCAGTAGATAATATATGTATAGTAAACATTAAATTATGATTAAAGGCCAGCATTATTTAATCTACTATTTCCTTCCAAGCCCGTACTGCAATAAAAGTTGCAACAAAAATTGTAATTAATTTTGGTTGAGCAACTACCTACATTATTGTATTTTTAATCTTGTAGTAGCTTCCAAGAAAGCTGGCAATTAAGAATTCAAAAGAGCGGAAATTAATAACGAGCCCTGTTTTATTTGCGATATTAATTATGTTCCTATGTCACTGTCGTGCATTAACTGCCATTTTGAAATTTCTTGTCCCGTACCTACTTAATACGTGCAGGCGCCTCGATCTGATAAATACGTATTCACTTATATTCATTTACATTTACAAATCTCACTTAATGCAGCAATAGTTCAATAATTACCAGCGAGTTCTGCAACACGCTGATGCTCCCCATGCGCAATTCATCATACAGTTTGAAGTGGAATTAATCGACCGATATTGCTTTTGTTGTCTGTTTTTTGCAACAGTTGGGGAAGGCATCTTAAATCGGCCCGAAAATACAGTACTTGCTAATAATTGATTTCTTGAGCGTTTAGTGCGTACCAGGAGAAAATTAATGGCAGCTAATTAATTCTGAAAGTAGTATTTCCATTAAAATATTGCTGAATAAACACTATCTAAAATCTTAATTTTTAATTAAATTGGCAATTAATTATGGTGGCTGTAAACGTGGGGGCAGCTCAAGAAAAATCGGCAACAACGACAAGAGTAGAAAATCAAAAGCTGTAGTAAAAATTGCTAATTTAAAATTAAAACTAGTTTTAATTATCGATAAATCAAAGCCGGCGCTGCAACGCAAAGATAAAGAAGTCGGCTACGTGCCAGAGCAAGACAGCCTCAGATAAAATTAGAGGAATGGACGTTCGGAATTAATTGCGAGTGACACATAAGTTGCCGATAACGAAAGGACTCCAGTTTATAAACACAACAAATTAAAATCCCCTGTAAAATATAACCAGACGCAGATATTAAATTTATGCTAGTAAAATACGGAAGTGCTGATAATTATTCCTGCTATTTTCTCGGAATTGTCTGCATTAACTGCTACTTAAATTTATACTTGCCGGTTATGGAAGTTAATCTACCTTATAAAACAATTATAGGTACGTATATCAGTATAAATATAGGAATTAAAACTATAAGATTAGAACGCTCTTAATTTCTGCGCGTAATATTTCCACAAAGATGTAACAGTAAATAGGATTTATAATCCTTGCTTCATCTCATTCGCATTCCCGATCCTTTCATGCGTGTCGTCGCATTTTCCCAGACTCCGGGTTTTTTGAAAAGGCGTCTGCCTATTAGCCTATTTATAGTTAATTGGAAGTATGTTGTCAAACATTTTGAATGTGATTTGGCAACGAGAACAATTATTAGAATACACCATCATACATGCAGTGGAAACAATGAGCTTAACCAAAAACTACGAACAGCTACGAATATTCTAAAAAAAAATAATGAGAATAATATTGCAATTTAAATATAAGGTTGAGATGATATCTGCACTTTGTTAGATCAAGAGAGAGGAGAACTATTGAACCATTCTGTCGATTGGAAACTCTTATATACAAGGACCAGGAGAAGAATAGAAAACGGCAATAGAACAAGGTGATAAAGAACATAAAAAATTAAGGTTTTCACTTGGAATACGAAAATCTTATAGACAGCTGCCAGCTTTATAATCAAATATAGAACAAGCCACATTAGCAGTACAGGAATTAACCCATTCTAGGGGGTTATTACTCCTACAGAAATTGTTGAAAAACCATAATAATTAAAACTTTATAACGCTAATGTTGTAATAAAGTTCTTCGTGTTTCTTCCAGTTATATTTCAATCGAGTTTCAGATTTGTTTATTTGCATCATTGTATTAGTTGCATTCGTTCCCGCTCAACAAGGGTAATGATGAAAATATTGAAGTGCTAATTGTTCCAACTTTTCCAATTTTTTCACACGACCCTGACAATTTCGATCATCTCGGAGATTTTGGCCAATTAATTGGATGAACAAAATGGTTTCTGATAACTACTAAACATATGGGTGCCAGTTGCCGTACTACCATAATACAAGATTTAATTAAAACTACTACACTTTATGAATCAACTTGAATAACGTATCGCTAGTAAAAGTACCATCCGTTAGAATCAAGACGATCCCAAATTAACATTACTATTATTATTAAATAAATTATTAAAATCTAGAGCGTGTGGCCGGCTGATAAAGTGCTTGCACTTGTAGTCGGCAGGTAGTGGGTTCGAGCGCCCCGGGTCACGGTTGAAAAGGCTTGTAAAACCGCACTTCGTGCGGTAGTAGCATACTGGAACACTAGGTGTATTAAAAGTAAGAAGCTATAAATTATTACAAAATGTCCAATGAATAAATAGTAGAAGGGCATTATGCAAGCAACAAAAGAATATGACTAAATAAGGGGGATCGGAATCGATTTAGTGAAGTAAAAATGCGCTCATTGAAAGAGCAGCTTCGAGTTTTCAAAAAAGCTATTCATTGTACCGTTGTACGATGATGCTTCACCGAACAAAGGCAATTATAGATGTGTTACTGTTTATGATATTCAAAATCAAGCTTTTCACCCAATTGCCGCATAGCGCTGATATATCAGCGAAACTACCGCTCTATTACTTTTCACAAATATAAAATACGGTACAAACTCGGAAAATACACAAAATAAATTACATTGTAAACAACTGATGGATATTTACTAGTTACAAAATTAAAGTAAGTAATTGAAAATCTACTGAGTAACCTACATAACCAACGGATTCGATAAACCATGGGTTTGAATTACAGCATAAATTGAAAGGGTGATGACTGCTACCCCGAATACGAAAAGAAATGAATAAAACCCGCACAAGTAGAAGTCACAATTAGGGCAGAACCAAGTTGGTATTATTTTCCCAGTGTGTGATTTACAGCACAACAAATGAGGAATATCAACGCACTGCTTCTTCAAGATTCGATGATTTGTGGTGGATAACGTGACTAATTTTATGGGATAATGGAACGTAATGGAAGGTACGTTACTAAAAGAAGCGTCTTATAGCAAGTTCAGACACAACATTTTCCAGAATGAATACTGGAAATTGTACACGGAAAACTAAGAAAAGGAATGCCAGTTACAAAGTACCAAAAACCATTTAACTAACTCACAGACCCCCTTTTCTTTCGAGAATTCGTTAAACCAAAGCAGAAGTGCAGGCAACCCCAAATTACACCCAGAATGGATTAAAACATTGAAATAATTTTTGAACATGTAAAAACAAAAGACGAGAAGTTCAGGATAAATTCCAGGACACAAACGTTAAAAACCACCAATCCAAAAAATATCATTAATAAAACCCTTGTAGCGACCCTCCGGGTACTAAATGTCCAAAGGAAGTGTTTTCTATATGTGTCTTGAAGGGTGTGCTTGTTTCGGCGTTTCAACTATTTATATTTATGCTTTTTACGCATTTATGACTTCATCTGTGTTTTTTTTTCATCTTCCTGGAGATTGTTCGTAGTCTTTGAATGGCACTACTATCTAATCTAACTAAAAAACTTCAACAGTCAAATTCAATATTTATAATTCGTTATCCACATTGCTGGTTGGTGTAAAACACGTCAAGCTTGCAAATATTTTGATGCTTTTGAAGAAAATATTTTCCCTTTTGTAATTCCTAATAAATTATCACAGATAAGCTTCAAAATAAAAATTTGAACTGACAACTGTAATTTTCAATCATAACTGAAAAGCTACTGCAGCTCGATTTATATATTATTTACATGAGTTATAACATGTAGCAAGTTATAATTAATTACTATTAGCAACAAATTATACCAGAATAACTACTGAATAGCTTCGGGCAGCAAAGCTTGCCTATGACATAAGGTTAAATGATATGCAACGTCTCTATAAAAGAGTTACCATTTTCTCCAGGTATATATTTTAATCACTAATCTGCCATCTTAAAACTTTTCGACACAGAGTTGTGTACTCTCAACTTTGTTGCTTTCGAGACTACTTTCTTCTTGATGATAATCTTCATGACTTAGTGTAACTTTACTGTTGCACTAGCTTTGCATGTGTTTGTTTCATATATAACCGTTTGCTGTCGATCAAAGAGCCTAGATAGTTAAAGCTATTCGCCTGTTCAATACTTCTGTTATTTAACTTCAGATTGGAGTTTCTCTGTTTTCCCACCGCAATCTTTTATTAGTATAACGAACAACATCGGGCTAATAATTTTGCATTTTACCTATATTGCATAAAAAGTCTAATAAATTTGATTACAAGAATTAAAATTAAAACGGAGTTAAACAGTTTCATAAAAGGCCAATATAGAGGGTCATCACATTTACAGTACAAAGACACAAAGAGCATACAAGACTAAAGCTTACCTAACTTGGTACTGTTATGATCACTTCACCTAGTTGGTTGTAATGGTGACGCATCAACCAAAATACAAGATTATTATATTGGTTCTTAAAACAACACACCTTTTATTTGACTCTATAAATAAGCAAAATATATTGTACGATATACATACTCCACGGCATTATATCTTACAAATTGGTGATCCCGAAGTCCCAACGTGTAATCTACACCACCTACAACCCACTACTGAGCCGTTGTCCATTGGAGAAGCCCTGGTCTTATCCTATCTACTTCAACACCAACAACTTGGTCCTTACCTGAACTTTTAAGCTTCCAAGCAACGAGCCTGTCCCCTGTACACAACTATCGTCCGTCTTCGACCATCAGTGCAGCCAAATCTAAATCACCCATTTATTTTTCCAACGAAGTGGGAAGTAAACTCTCCTCTCCGCCTGTTATACCACATGATGTCACTCTTTATTTTGTGTTGGTTGATCGCTTTTTCACACAATTAAGCATAAATAATGAAGCCCAAAGGTGCAGCTTGCTTGTGCTTAACTTGCCTCCTGTTGAGTTAATTCCAAAGTGAGAAATTTCATCACAATATTACCCCAACGTAAACCATTTAGTAAACTGAAGGGCAGACTTCAAAATTGTTATATTGAAGTAGTTAATTCAAAACTATCTTTGCTGTTTGATAACGTTGAGTACAATAGTAGTCCAACAGTATAGACCTTGACTACCCCAAGCACCTGGCGCGTGACATCTTCATTCACAGATTACAGTTAAAATTGTTCGCGCATTCCAAAGTATATCTTACAGTACTAAACTATAAGACACACTTGGTCGGCAATTCAGTTAAATTAACACAACATTATGTCTATTGTAGAAAAAAATGTTGGTTCAGAAGAACACTAAAATTATCTCAAGGGTATGTCTCTGATCGGAAGTTTTCTTATAAAACAGAGCTAAAAATTAAAAGAAAATGTTTGGTAGCCGTTGAACTTTTAGTAAAACGACATGTGCTTTGAAGCAGGCGGGTAACGAAAGCCATACAATTAGCTAACGATATATTGTACGATAATATCACAAGCAAATGTCATTTTACATTTAATTTCCTATTTCAAGCACAGCTGTAATAACAATTCTGCCACTACCAACTCAGTCGACAAATATATTGCAATGGTTTAATGCTCACATTAATTTTGGTTGCATAACTAACACATGAAAATGAAAGAAAAATTCAACTAAGCCCAGAATCGATATTTTGTTTAGTGCAACCTTAAAGTCAGTATGATACACTAATAAATTCACAAGATATGATTAGTAGTAATTATAATTTGATTGGCACAGGTTAGCATTAGATTAAACAATATCGAAGGGGTTACGTTTAACTTAAATTTCATAAAATGTGCTCCTTATGGCAGATGTACTCAAATTATGTGGACTGACAGAGTTAACATTGGAAAGTCAAGACAATATTGTGAATTTGCATTGATACCGAGATGTTTGAAGCATTACGAAAGTTATTTGAAGCGTTGCGAGTCCAACAAACTGCAACATAGCTGAAAGGTAACGAAAGCGGTGTAATAAATAATAGAATGCAAAAAGCGTGACAAGGCAACCTAAAATTAGAAGGCAAACAATAGTGTAGTGATAATAAAACGGTGAAACAGTGCTATTTAAAACCAAAGTGTTTAAAAGCAGAGATTTAAGGTTATAAAGTGCTACGATTGACAATTACTGAAAAACAGTATAGTTTCTAAATAACACTGCATCAAAACTTTCTTCCAAAACACTTGTAATTAGTTGCTAAGATACCTGATGTTTGTTTGTTGTTGTTGTTAACCCAAGCCATAATAAAGGATAGCTGTGTGCAAGTGGGGTTCCAAAAACTTGTATTATTTTGAATATTAAAAGATTTTGTGTGAGCCCAAAGTTGTTTTATTTTAATCACTAGTCTGCAAAGTGCCTGTCTGAATAGTTTCATTGTGCCAGAATCTCCCAGTAAAGAGAAAAGTGCTCTGCAGAGCTTGGCCGAGTGGGCCCGACATTGGGGCCAGCTGAAATTTTATGTGCATTGTGGAGAGGAGTCCTTCCTTGGTGTCTATGTCCAAAAAGCAGAAGCCAGGAGAGTTTCATATTTGTGTAATTGCCGTGGCGTCCCTTGGAAATGTATCGAGCCTACGAAGCCCACATTTGTAGGTAAATTTTATCAGCAAGGGGAGTTTGAGACGCCTTTAAAGTTGTGCAGAACTTGGAGGAGATACCGTACGAGGTGTAGAAAGAGGTACCAGTTGTGATGATCCATCCAGAGGAATTTTATCGAGGTAGCGTCCTTTGAATTTGAGGTTTGGCGTAAAATTTGAGTCGAGTTGCAGGAAATGAAACAATTACCAATTTCCGCGTCTTTTTGACGTCACGGAAACAAAACAGATTAGCTATACTACGTCATTATTTGCATTGCATATTTACTTGAGGCAATTTTGTCAAATTGTTGATGTTTTTGAGTTGAAATTACGCTATTTTGTGCGAACAGACCATCTCTGTTTTGGCCGTCAATTTAAAGGTTAAGCGGTCAGATGAAAAATTGGGCATTTGCCATACAAGTTCAAAATTTATACTCAACAGTAGAGGTTATAATGGGTGTTACAACCTAACCCTGCATATTTAAGAGTTATCTCAGTTGTCAATAAATAAAATAAGAAAGGCAATAAATCATGTATTTTGCAGTAATTACAACCATTGGTTTAATAAGTCCCGAGAAAGCATATTTCAATTCTAATTGAAATTATTATTTTATGTACTTGTGGTGATTTGCCCTTAATTATTTACTTATACTAAAGCCTTTAGTAGAGAGCTATTATTACAATATACTTAGAGATGTCCTTGCGATTTTCCATCGACTATTAACTCCTTCCGCAGATGATTTAAAAATTTCGCTAGTTCTTGACCTTTCTAAATTATTTTTCTGCATGCTTATTGGGGCAGTAATTACGCCTGCATCTACATAAATGCGAGCAAAGTAACTCAGGCACGCCTCGTTTATGCTTAGCTGGATGATAATTATACGCTAATATTGTCTCTCTGATAATTTGCGTTATACGGCTCTTGAGCACTAAAATTACCTTCGAGGCGATTTTTTGCTTGCTAACAATTCGCAATTTGTTTTGATCTTTAGTTCGTCTTCCTTGTTCATGGTTGAGCAGTAATTACCTATTAGTATGCATTGTTGCAAAAAATTATGCAACAGTTTAGCGAATCATTAGCTGCAATTGTTTTTATGCAAGTTTTGATTAACGTATTTTACAAAAAAATCTTTACTTCAATACAGCTTTGAATGTTCAAAAGTGTTTCCCTCGAATTCCCTAAACTGGAGTTCCTTATAAAAGATAAATCCAAATCAGATTCACATCGTTGCAATTGTTGACTAATGTCTGAGGTAAAAACTTTTATAGAACTCCGTTAAATTAAAGTAACTCAAACTAAACTACAAACACTAACACTTTATCCCTCGTTCTCAGCCATTTGTGCTGTAATGGCTCTATTTAAATGCTACGTATTAAAACGAGTTATTATTATCGCTTAAGTAAAGAGTCGTTTCAATTTCCATATAATCACTATTATTTTATTTCTATGTAGGTTATTAGATATCATTCATATTTAAATACAATAACAACCATTATAGGGGCCCACCACAACTGTAGGTGCATGGCATTAATTGAAAGAGAAGTCACGACTAGAAAATAATTTACAATACATCGAATTAGTATGGAATAAGAGAAATATCAAATTAAATTAATTTTTATTACTTGATTAAATTATGTTAACGTTGGCTATAATTCTTAATTGTTGTCTTAATATAAAGCGAATCGCCTACTTTACGGCGATATTTGTTTATATACGCAAAACTACTTTTGATTTCGCCAAATTAAGCTAACCGATCACTCAAATCTATTTTCATCTAAATCGTAATGAATTTTCAAAATTTTATTTAAAAAAAATAAAAGAAGTGACAGGCCTTGTCATTAAAGAGTCTGTGTTGTGACGCTAATGATTCACTGATAATAACCAACGGCATCTTAAAAGATTGAACCTCCATTTCGTAATAAAATTCAAATTGATACATGCGTTCTATGTATTATCATAGCCAATATTAGAAAACGAGCTTTAAAACAGAATATTGGTCTAATGAGCACAAATGATTATAGATAAATTGAGTTTTTGGACCTTGTGTGACTGTCGATAAGTCATATCCACATATTTTAGGGATGCCCTGTATATTACATTCTATCAGATGTTCCGAATTCAATCTATTTAGTCATGATTGTTTCTGAATGAAAGCAAATTATGCAATCCACATAATATATAGGGCCCGGCAACAGAATTGAACTATTTTAATAGCTTGCTTTAGAAACAATTCATTTGTTTGAATGGATTTTCGAATACTACTTTCACAGGTTGTCTATTATCCACTTCTAGTACTGTTACAATGAAATCTGAAATTTAGCTTAACGAGTTGAAGTAAATCTTCTTTATCATTAATTAGGTTTACCTCTTCGCGAATCACATGTTTGATCTCATAAGCTTATTGAAGACGTGTTTTTCAATATCAACTTACAAATACATCACTTTTTGCCATGTGACGTCAATAATTTCCAAACAGCAACCTTTCAAAAACCGTTTAATCATTGCAATGTAGCCTAATAGCATAGGAGTAGATAAAATATCGTATTATATTCGCGATTATGGCCATTGTTCACTCAGATCATCTTTGTGAATAATGGCTGTCATAATCGCTCATATAATAATATAGGTACTATCATGGTGTAAAGAATAGGTACAAGGTGAAACGCTCCCGGGATGGACAGTCATTCAGAAAATAGAGGGGAGATGTCAACCAATCCCCGATGGTCCTACTCAGGAAATCCATCATGGCCGCGATCATGGTGTAACCATGGTTGCGATCGTATATGTTGCTGGCACTGTCAGTCGATGTCAAATTCGGGGTTAGCAGGTTGCATTTTGAGTCAATCTGATACCAACTGACTTAAAACCTAACCTCGAATTTGACATCGACAGCGTCTTTAACAATACACTTCAGTACTACCGATCGTGCCATTTGTCGGACCATGTCCTATGGGTTGAATTTGAGGTCCGCCCACATTCTGCGGAACGTTACATCTTGTATTCTTTACACCATGGGTACTATTACGTTACAAAATCGGAATGTAGTGTTTTGCAGGTCGAACCAAGTAGATTCCAGGGCGAACCGCAGGCGAACTCTGGAAACTTGGGGAAACTTGCTGCAAACTGTTCAGTATTCCCTTCTTAGTGAGTGGTAAAAAGTTGCACGACCTTGTGGTAAAATGGTAGGTTTCAACAGTTTTTCGAAAATATCACGTTAACTATATGAGGTTTAGGGCAAACGTTACCTTATTAAAAATTAATCTAAATTTAATTTGCAATAAAAAAGGCCTTATGCATTTTTGCGCACCAGTAAAGGATTACGGAGATATGGAGGTGGTAAAAATGTCACATTTTCTGTTTTTCCAAAAAAAGCATGAACGCCTATGAACTCGTAATATTCGCTCCAAGTATATTCTATAAAGGGTTCAGGGAAGTGGGGAGGCCAGATGGTTATGGTGAAGAACCCAGCACAAACGACCAACAATATTTCCGCAAATCATCCACTACTACACATGTTGAAGTGAAAGTGGAAGATGCAATTAATGTCACCCTTGGACAAACAGAATTTCTACGTAATAGTAAGAACAAGATGCAACTGATTGTTCTCATCACGGTACACTTACAGCAAGCTGGCTGAAAAGTAATTCAGGCAGAAGGTGATGCTGACACCTTGATCGTTTTTACTGCAATTGACGAATCAAAAAAGGAAAAAGAAGCTATCGTGATTGGCAATGACACCGATATACTTATTGCTCTCATTGGTTGTTCATGCTCCAGTCAACAAACAGTTGAAGAAAGGTAACCAAGAAGAAAAAGTTTACTGCAATGGAGACATTGAGCTTGGTATCGGGGAAATGAAGGATGTTCTCTTGACAGTTGAAGATGGCTGTACCGACCAAAGGTAACCAAGAAGAAAAAGCCCACCCAAATGCAGACCCAGATGCAGTAGCTGATGCTGGAAACCATATCTGCCTTTCACTAAAATGTGGTTGGAGAAGGATTGGTGACGGTAACGGCATGTATGAAGATAATCTTCAACATGAAGAAGAGCTTGAAGATTTTTAGGTTATTGATTGCTGTTATTTATTATGTTACTACCTCGTACGTTGTACTCTTCATTGAATTATCTGAAAAGCATGTATTGTGAATAAAATCAATTTTCATTATTTATTGTATTAAATCTTGTTAAATAAAGTTTGTAGCCAACCTTGTTTTAATTCTATCCACATGATTTTCTCTTTTTAGGATATATGACAAAATATGGAGGCAATTTAAGCAGGTATAATTATAAAAGCACCAATGGGAAAGGGGAAAACGATATGATGTATCATTCAAACGAAAATATAAACAAAATGAAGATGAAAATGATAAAGGCGGGGAGCAATGTAGGTATATTATCAGTTGTAATATAACAAGTGGAATTATTATTATCGATGATTTTTTACCGAGTTGAAACCGGAACCTCAATTTAACGAGTGCGTAGCACGAGTTAAATTAATTTGCTGTTTCCGATTTAACGCGTAAAAAATCATCGATCATTAATCATTACACGAATTATATTTGGAAAGAGAATATATTGAATGAAATGCAAAATATCAAACATTTGTTTTCTTAGGTTGCACTGCTAATGTTGGTTACCCTCCTGTCAATTTTAAGTTTATGTCAAATTCGAGATTAGCAGGTTAGGTTTGGTGTCAGTTTGTGTCAAAACTGACAGAAAACATAATCTGCTAACCTCGAATTTGACATAGACTTAAAAGTGACGCAGGGTAACCAACACTAACAGTGCCAACCTAAGAAAAAAATCACTAAAATTTATGAGCACCCGTAAAAACAATTACGAAAATAAATTACTACCGCTGTGATAATGTGCAACTAGGTATTTGCATGCACCTCACTGGTTGAAGTAGCGTCACGTGAGACATGAATTATATTCTCAGATACATACACATAGACGTAGATACATACATACATACATACCGCTATTCCGATGTTATTTATGCGTCACTAAGTACTTTTTATAACGAAACCTTACTCATTTTCAAATGAGTACGATGAATCCCAAGCTAACTCGAAAATAATGACATCTTTACCCTCTCCATATATCCGTAACCCTTGGCTGTAACGCAAAAATGCGTAAGATCATTTTTATTGTAAATGAAATGAAAACTGTCAAGAGAACATCCTTCATTTCCCCGATACCAAGCTGAATGTCTCATTGCAGTAAACTTTTTCTTCTTGGTTACCTTTCTTCGGTACGGCCATATTCAACTGTTTGTTGGCTGGAGCATGAACAACCAACAAGAAGAATAAATTGTTGTCATTGCCAATCACGATAGTCTCTTTTTCCTTTTTTTGATTCGTCAATTGCAGTAAAAACGATTGAGGTGTCAGCATCACCTTCTGCCTGATCACTTTGCAGCCAGCTTGCTGTAAGTATACAGTGATGAGTGCAATCAGTTGCATCTTGTTCTTACTATTACTTAGAAATTCTTCTTGTCCAAAAGTGACATTAATTGCATCTTCCACTTTCACTTCAACATGTGTAGTAGTGGATGATCTGCGCAAATGTTGTTCTTCTTTTGTGCTGGATTCTTCACCATAACCATCTGGCCTCCTCACTCCACTAAACCCTTTATATAATACACTTGGAGCGAATATTACGAGTTCATAGGCGTTCATGCTTTTTTTGGGCAAACAGAAAAAGTTACATTTTTACCCCCTCCATATCTCCGTAATCCTTTACTAAAGAGCAAAAATGCATAAGAATATGTTTATTGTAAATTAAATGGAGATTAATTTTGTAAAAGGCAAAGTTTGCGCTAAACCTCATCGTTAACGAGATATTTTGCTAAAACTGTTAAAACCTACCATTTTACCACTTTTCCACTCCACTCCGCTTAAACCCGATGCGCAAGGTCGTGCAACTTGATACCATTTACTAAAAAGACAGTACTAAACAGTTTGCCAATGGGTAGAACTTTTCGTTTATGTTTGTGTTAAACCCTAGTTTCACTGTACTATAAATGTAACCTAAAATTACTTCACCAAATAACAGGTTTGCCTTGACAAGAAAACCATCACCTTAGTAACAGACCGTAATTTTGTGTGACTATTCAATTCACCTGTCATCTGTCAAAAAGTAACCAATGAAAATACAGAATTCTGACGTTTCTTGACCAATCAAAAAAATATCAGCGGATATATCTTCCTAGAAGGTATTCAAGTGACTATTTTTAACAAATGCGATTTTTATTAGAAAAAGTCAATATTAGTGTTCTGTTACTATAGAAATTGCGTAGTTTGTTGCTAGATTTACTAAAAACTAATTTGAAAAAGTAGTTTGGTTCATTAAATAGTCCCTCGAATACCATTCTTAGTCAAAGTTAAGTAGATTATTTTTGCGGTGGTATCACTACTCATGTCCATTGCGCTTGGGATTAGGACTCGTGCTAGCGCACTCGTCCTAATCGTACCAAAGCGCAATGGACAAAACACATTGAAATCCATATAAAAACTTTACTGACCTTTGCAGTATTTTCAGAGGGGACTGAACAAAGTTGCTCTCTTTTGTAGTCCTGCTTACTGGTTGTCACGGCTGCAGAAGCTCGTAAATTGTCTTCAATAATATTTCTATTTTCTTCGAAAGAAATAACACCATTGGTTCAATCACTCACTCACTGATTCTACGTTAAATGATAAATTGTGCTGCATATTCAATAGATCAAATTCAATCAGGTTTACTTTATCGACATATTGACTTTTGTTTTGATTTGTAATAATCGTATACTATTGTATCAAATCGTATCACAGAGAAAGCTATTTTGCCACTGTGTATAACATTTAAGATTATTATTTTAGTCACAACTGATAAGAATTAAACTTTCAGAGTGGTTTCAATTTTGTTCAAGTGTCTATTATTCACTCTTAGTAACCCGTTTCTATCCAAACTACCACTTTTAAGCTCACTGGATTTAAAAATTTAAAAAATACTACATGAATCTGCATGTTGCATTACACCTTGTTGCTGAGCCCTGCATAAACTAAAAAGCACTTTTCAAATTAGAATGCTAATAATTTAGAAAGATATAGCGTTCAATGTTTTTGTTTAGTTATTGGATAATTTTCTGCTTATATTTATAAAAGGTCTATATGAACAGGTGTTCGTGATACAGGGTGTTAAGGTTTCAATATTTTTAAACTCTGTATTGACTTTCTGGCAGTAGACTGGGGGGAAATTAACGAAATTTTCTGTAGTTATATCACAAAGCCACACTTTTCCCCAGACTGCTTAGAGAAAATCAATACAGGTTTTAAAAATGTAATATTAGCATCCTGTGCTACAAGAAATTTAATTTTATAGAATTATCCAGGTATTCACCTGCACTCCTAC
Source organism: Agriotes lineatus (assembly GCA_940337035.1). Classification (NCBI taxonomy): domain Eukaryota; kingdom Metazoa; phylum Arthropoda; class Insecta; order Coleoptera; family Elateridae; genus Agriotes; species Agriotes lineatus. Next base: position 81,571 of record CALNHX010003809.1, on the reverse strand, counting down.
ATAATTTTGCAAAGTTTTTAAAAAATCCGGTAACATTATATATATTTAAAATGTCTGCAAAATATTTGTTAAATACGAGAGAACATCAGGGTGAGCGGACTGTCCTGCGAGCAAATGCTCGCTTCTCAGGCGGCCAGCCCCGGTTCGAATCCCGGCAGACTCTAGTAGGATTTTAAAAATCGTACGCTCCCTGGCTCCACGCTAACACCTGTGGTAATCGTTAACCCCTAAACAAGGAAACTCTTCCTTACTTTCAACGGGCAAGGCTAATCAACTACTTGGCCTAAGGGCAATGAAGGCTCACTGAAACACTTTGTGGTTAAAACGTGCCACTGGCCTGTAATAAATGGAAGGAGAAGAAGAAGAAGAAAAAGAAGAAGAAGAGAAAACATCAGATACATTTTAATAGTTTTCTAGTTTTTGAAGTCCTACTCTTGTTTCTAACCAGTCTTTTTTTGTATTTTCGTATTTTTATTTGACCTAGATACCTAGAGTTAAATATGCATAATATTTCTTTATTTAAGGAAATCGTTCATATACAGGGTGTTCCATATCAGGTGAGAAGTAATTGGGGGTGTATACAAGACGTGAAAATAAAGAAAAATTATTGATACATTCGCAGATATTAATGCTGCTACAGATGCTTTTTATAATATTTTCTACACAATATTAGATGATTGTGTTCCTACAATAAAAATTTCTGATAAGAAAAATAAATATCCATTGTGGTTCACTAAAGAAATAATATCAGTTATTAAATTAAAACGTTTTTCATTATAAGCGTAAAAGTTCATCTGAATATCACCTGTAAGAGTTTAAGCGAATCAGAAAAGATATTAACAAAAACTTATACAGGCTTGCACTGTCTACTTAAACAGTGTTGAAAATAGTGTTTGTAGCAATACTAACAAATTTTGGAACTATGTTAATAACAACAAAAATATGTATATATTGCCGTAAATATTCATCTTCGACTTTTATTACTACACAATAGTTAACAAAGCTCTTATCTACTGAGAACGACTGCACATAAATACTGAAGAGCTTGATGGTATACTTAAAATATGGGCTATACATGCCTTACCTGAATGCCCAGACAAAATGTAGAGCGATTCTTCGTTAATCACGATATCGCAAGCACATTTTATTTACCTTACAACTTTATCATGTTTTAGCATGACACTCAATAAGTAAATCCTTGTAGGCTATCTCTGAACTCATAAATAACAAATTTGATTAAAATTGTTTCAGTTCTGTAATCGCAAACAACGATTTTAACGGACATCACCTCTTATGGGGTTGCACCACCATAGATACAACAGGAAAAATTATTGAACGGCTCATAGACAATGACAACATATTCCTATTAAACAATGGCAATCACACCCATTTCGACTCAGGAACCGGAAACTTCTCGGCTATAGATCTCACCATATGTGACCCTAAAATCGCACCTAACATAACGTGGACAGTTCTTGAAGATTTACACGATAGTGACCACTTTCCTATAAAAATAAACCTCCAAAGCAACAATATACACACCAATAATGAACCCGCACATCAACCACAAAGATGGAGATTTAACAAAGCCAACTGGGACCTATACAGAATCCTATCTACACCAACCCACACAGAAATAAATCAGTCAGAAAACATAGACACAATAGTAAACAACTTCATAACTCAAATAAACAATGCCTCAGAAACTGCCATAGGGAAAACAAAAAACGCACTCCTAAGAAACCCAGTACCATGGTGGAACAAAAATTGCGAACAAGCCACTAAGAATTACAAACATGCCCTAAACACATATAAGAAACATAAAACAACTGATAACTTAACAGAATTTAAAAGATTGCGCGCAATAGCGAGGAGAACAGTTAAAGAAAGCAAAAAACGATCATGGGAAACATACGTGTCGAAGATAAATAATCGAAGTACCCCCAAGGAAATGTGGAGAAAAATCAAAGAAATGAAGGGTACAAATACGCAATTTAGATTAAAAGAATTAATACATAATGATACAGCAATAACAACACCGTTTGAAATAGCAAACAAACTAGCAAATGTATTCGAACAGAACTCAAGCAATCAACAATATGACCCCACATTTCTCCACTATAAACTGAACAAAGAAAAGGAAGAAATCAACCTAGAGGAACAACACCACCACCCAATGAACACGCCCTTCGTGAAATTGGAATTTGACGAAGCTCTAGCATCTTGTAAAAATAAAAGCCCCGGCCCTGACGATATCGCATTTCAATTAATAAAGAACTTAGAGGAGAAATCAAAAATATATCTACTAAATATATACAACTACCTCTGGAAAAAACATACCTTTCCAAATATATGGCGATCGTCAATAATCATCCCTATTCTAAAACCGAACAAGCAGAAAAACCAACAAACGAGCTACCGCCCCGTCGCACTCACTTGCTAATGTGGTATTTAGAACAGAACAATATTATCGATTCCTCACAAACTGGATTCAGACAAGGACACAGTACCATAGACAATATACTATCCTTGGAAACAGAAATGATCTCGAAAAGGCGTATGACACCACTTGGAAACACCACATATTACAAACGGTAGTACAATACGGACTTACTGGAAACATTGCTCACTTTATATGCAATTTTCTCAAACAAAGATCCTTTAAAGTGAAAATAGAAGGAACGTACTCAAAAAGCCATACACAAATGAACGGGGTGCCACAAGGATCCATAATAAGCGTAACTTTATTTCTTATCGCCATAAATGGAGTGGAGAAAATAATATCACTACCAACAAAGCAATCTATCTATGTGGACGATATAGCAATATTTTGCCGGGGAAAAAACATAAACAACGTCCAAGGACACATACAAGACTCCATAACGAAACTAGAAGAATGGATAAAAACAACTGGATTTAAATTCTCACCTACAAAAACCAAGTGCATGCTCTTCACAAGACGACACCCCCCAGTGATACCGAATATTACCCTTCATGGAACAACATTGGCATATGAAAAGACGATTAAATTCCTAGGCCTGACTTTTGACATGAAACTTTCCTGGAGAGAACATATTCAAACACTAAAATCAGATTGTAACAGCAGACTACACCTACTAAAAACCTAAAGTCATCATCACTGGGGCACTGACAGAGAAACGGTTTTGCGTATTTACAAAGCTCTAATAAGAACTAAAATAGATTATGGAAGCCAGGCTTATGGCTCAGCGAGTAAAACCATACTTGCATCCCTAGACGCAGTTCATCATTCAGCTATGAGAATAATTGGAGGAGCATTTAGAACCAGCCCCACAATCAGTACATTAGCAGAAATTGGAGAAGAGCCACTATATCTAAGAAGACAGCAACTAACCCTCACATATGCAATAAATACATCTGAAACCACTCATCGCACACCAATCCCACACCACCAAGCCACAATTGCAAACAAAAAACTATCCCCAGACTTCTCCATCAGACTATACAACATCCAAGAGCAACTAAACCTCACAATCCCACGATTAGTTCACTCTATACGCAGTACAATTCCCCCTTGGACATACAAAAGACCAAATCTAATACTAACCCTCACACGCCATAACAAAGACGATACACTCCCATCAACCTTTAAACAAATATTCCTTGTATTAAAAAATCAAGTGACAGAATATGTAGACATATATACGGATGCATCAAAGAGCGCCAGTGGAGTGGGTTCAGCTTTTATAGCAAATAAACAGACCTTCCAATTCAGACTCCATCCAATAACAACCATCCACACAGCAGAACTATACAGCATTCTACAAAGTTTAAAATTTATTGAACAAAATAGTGATACAAAATTTGTGATATACAGCGATTCCCTTAGTGCAATCAACAGCATAACAAACATGTATTCCAAAAATCCACCAATACACAAGATACACGCAGTACTATATAATATATACGAACAAAGGAAAATGGTAACATTGTTCTGGCTACCTTCACACATGGGCTTTTCTGGAAATGAAGAAGCAGACCTAGCCGCAAAAGCAGCATCAACCAACACAACCCTCGCCATAAAACACTTCATACTACCGGCAGACTTCAGGACCGAAATTATAAAGAAAATACAAGAAGAGTGGAGCGAAATATGGAAAAACACGATAAACAATAAATTAAGGGACATCAAATCTACAACAAAACCATGGGTAACACATACAAATAACAAAAAAGAACAGCAATGCCTCAAGACTAAGAATCGGCCACACGAGAATCACTCACCAATACCTCTTCACCAGCCCTTCTCCACGACCAGACATCTGCGACACATGCAATCAACCAATCACAGTGAAACACCTACTTGTCGAGTGCCAAAAATATACACAAATAAAAGTGAACTTAGATATGCCAGTGCAAATATCAGAAATACCTGACAACAGTGCAGATAACGAACAGAAGCTAATACGTTTTTTAAAACACTCCAAACTAGTTTCCCAAATCTAATACAAATCAATTTGGTCACTATAACCGATTTTTTTAAATTTTTTTTTACAATGTCCTACCTAGATATAAATTCTTTATTAATCTATGTCATGTAACATACTAATGTAACACTGGTGCTAATAACCTAATAGGTGGATGCACCTTGATTTAAATAAATAAAATAAACTATTTTGTCTTTATATCGTGGGTGCATAGGGGTTTAAAAGAAAAGATCCAAGAACTTATTTATTTTGTTAATTACTATGAATTTTGGGTCTGAAATTGAGTCATTAACAATTTTTTTACCACAAACAGTTCACAATTCCGCGAGATAATTGAATGAAATAAAGAAAATATTTTTACCTACCGTATTATACACCACTGCCAAACGCCCGCCGCTACTGGTAGCTGAAGATTACGTTATTCAACCTTGAATCTGAGTAGGGCGATAAGACAGTGGGTACTCGTGATCCGAGTTTCTGTTGATCGTTTATGTGCAGCTACCAGATAATTAGCTTTCGTTGTCTTTTACTTACACACCCACGCATTCAGAAATTCTTAAATTAAAAATAGTAACACTTTTCGAACTTGTATTTAATTTTTAACATAGGTGACATCGATTTTTTTTTAAGTATTATACCTTAAACCTGCATAATTTCTAGGCTATTAATTTTGAAGTTAAACCGACATAGTTTTTACGCTATTAGATTCGAAGTGATGTTAAAATCTCCCCACTCTGTTTTTATACTTGAATTTTAGCCGCACTGAAAAGTTTTTTAATTGTCTTCTAAACTCGCTGTCATTCGATGCAAATTTGTCACATTGAGATAAATGACGGTTGTAAACAAAAGCGAAGCGAGTCACACCAACTGGCTATATTACAAAAACAATACTTTTGTACGCGTAATCGCACAAAAGACCGCGAAATGCAGCAAAAATGCGGGGAAGGTACAACTTAATTAACAAAGGTACGGGGTCTCCCCAAGCCTCCAGAGCTGATCTGCGACCTGCCCTGGAATCTACTTGGTTCGACCTAATTTCCGGTGTTATTTGGATTGTTATATTAGACAGTGGCCTGTTGTGAGTCGTTTGAACGACTTTTTCCACTGTCTTAAGTGTTTTTCAAGCAATGTTTCGGGAGTGCTTGATCTGATTCGTCATCAGGCGTACTTTCGTAAGTTTTTTCTACGTAGAGTAGTGCCTACTCCGGGATTTCAACCCGGGTCTACGATCACTTATCGTGACAAGTGTGTCACTCTTACCACTGAGCTACCAGCAAGGCCATATATTTTGGTATTGAACCTATATGTGTATATGTTACTCCTATATGCACAGTAGCCTATGCGTAGTCGGCTATTTTTGTATTAACCATTCTGCATAGTAGTTTCATTCAAATGGGATTGATTTGTACGCTAGCCTGGCTAATCGAATCTTTGCCAGTGCTATGTATGTAGCTCCTTTCAGCTTCATATGCTCGTACGGAATCTGTTTTCCTGTTTAGCTACTATTGATATGTTATCCCACTGTATGCGGTAGTCTTCGTACCAGGCGTGTAACCTTGGATTTGGGGTTACAGAGTAATTTAAGGTGGTTGTTTCTCTAAGGCCATTTTTGAATTAATTTCAAGATGTTATTTGAATTGTTATATTAAACAGTAGCCTGTTATGAGTTGTTTAGCAGACTTCTTCCAAGTCAACGCTTGGAGTCTTGCTCGAGGTTACAAGGTGCAAGGCTAATTAAGCCAGATAATGCTGGGTGTTTATCGACAAAGACTACGCGCTCTATGTCGAAATCATATGTTAACAAGAATAATTCGAATAACCACGAAAGCCTCAAATAGTATATAGTTTTAAACCTGTCAAGTTCATTTACTATCATTATTCTTATACCAGCATGAAACTTATATAAACTTAATAATTGACAATTTTGTAAATCAATGTCCGCTCTAAGTTCAGAGTTAAGGATGTGTTTTAGTTTATGTATTGTCTTCGAATTTGCATTCATTGTTTAGTGCACATAAGTTGAACAGATTCACAAATTCGTAGTTGTCCATTCTTGTCTATCGCAGTCTAAGACACTCGTTTGAACAAGGCTACTTAATTTAAAACTAATTACACACAACATTAACTGTCAAGTTGTAGCGTTTCTAACTGACAATCCTTAGCTGCAAAAGACAATCAAATTTTACGATCAATCGAATCTCGACTAGATTATTCCATAAAGCCTGTGGCCTATCATAATCCAAGGAATGAAGATACAGGCGTTATGGATTTTATTTTCTAATAAAACGAGTCTGCACATATAAAATTACAGCATATTATAGCATTAGCTTATAAGTCGCTGTCATATGCATCAATATACACACCTAAACATCCAATTCATAAATATTTGTTAGTATCCCACTAACACTTACTCGCAGAAAATAAACGTTCGTAATTTATGTTAAAGTCATGAAAACGCTACAATTTACACTTGCTCTCTTCTGGGCTCTTTTATTGGTCGTAACCGGGACAGATCGTGAGGTTTTTCTGCCTCGCGCTGTAGCCGTTTCTCTTCCATGGGCGCAGGGCCTGGTGCAAGGACGAGACGAAGGATGCGGCGGGGCCTCGCCGTCCCCGGGGCGCCGCCACACCTGGAATGGCTGTTGCAGAGCTGATTTACACGGACTTGTATTGTGTGTTATGGACTTTAATGCAATTTGACACTTCATTTAAATATTTACATTGGCGAGCGCAGTTTCACCCTATTATGGGTGTTTTATTCTTTCGGAATCGGTTCGTTTTCCCTTTCGCCTAATTAAAATGAGAAAATGAGAATTTTATCGATGCAGGTATTGACATTTAGTGCCAGAAATGACCTCATATTAATTGAACTCGTTAGAAGACGTCATGCTGGAGCAGATGTAGACAGCGACCATTATATGGTGATGGCGAAGTGTATATTAATATTTAACAATTTAGCTACACTATACCGTGGAAAGATGGTGTGAAGCCAAGGGACTATTAGTAAATCCCTAAAGACGTCAGTTTTGACAGTTACACAGTGAAAGAAAATAAAGCATATGAACCTAACACTGTATGGTAAAAGACTTTAGTTGGTAGAGACGGTCAAGAACTTGGGTGCGATTTTGGATACCAAAATGACCTACAAATGCCATGTGTAACACGTTGCAAAACAAAGCCCGCATGACATCCTGGACCTGCAGAAAGATGTTTGGCAATACATGGGAGCTGATACCCAAAATAGTATACTGTCGCGTATAAGAGTTATTGTACCCACAACAACGTGGCAAAACAAGTCAAAAAGCATAGGAAATAAAATCCATCCAAACAAACTGCAGAGAATGACATGTGTTGGTATAATGGAGACAATTTCAACTGATGCGTTGGAAGTCATCCTAGACCTTTCTGCATTACACATGGATAAAAGCAGAGGCAACGTTGGGGGAAAATATTCTGGCAAAATATCGGAAGCGAAAGTCTCAACCAAACGCAAAGAAGAAATTTGGTAAATAGATGCACCTAGAACCGAGGACAGAATAGTTTTCCAGGCCGAAATACAAGCAATTTCAATCTGCACACAAATAATCACAGAGGCTACAAAGGTGGAGGAGTCCTTTGACTGATAGTTAAGCAGCTTGTAAAATTCTGTTGTCAGGCTAGTTATAATCCGAATTGATAAATGCCCCAAGCAACTAGTTCAACTCGCAAACACAATAGACTCACTCTGTTGTTGGTGCCAGTGCACCAAGGAGTAAAAGGGAATCCGTAGGTGAAAACGCTGACAATATATTTAATAGCATCTACGCGTATGATATTTTCACAGTTTGACAGTTTATACTATTCAAACACGCGAGCGTAATACGATGAAGATACCTAGGGGATATAGCAGAGCAAACAGAGCCAGCGTCGCTGAAGAAGCTACGCAGTGTTCCGGTCTTGATGACGCTGCGAAGAAGCCGTCTAGACAAATCTGCAAAATGAGGAGCAGCTAAAGTAATCCAGAGGCTCAGAACTGCCTACTAGTTGATTCTCCAGTTGTTCTACAAGGTGTCCAGGAGAAGATATAAGCAGAGACAAGCACTAAGAGCTACTAAAACGATGTCCAAACCGGAAAGCCAAGAAAATAACCAAAGTCCGAAGGTGGTCAGGAGTGAGTAATTGCACAAAAATAAAGTTGTATCCTAGCATAACTAGCATGATTTCAGCAATTTTACACACAATTACACACGGCATCTTTATAATAATTCAGGAATTATGAAATCCACACGATGTGAAAATTTCACCAAAATATAACCTCACACTACCAGCGCCATCAAATGACGGCCGGAAATCAAACTGAAAATCTAGTTTTCAAAATTCAGTAGGGATTTTCAAAAACACATACAGAAAATGAAAAATGTGGTTAAGCAACCAAGCATACAACAAGGAATTACTGGCAATTCAAGACTATTCTTGGGCATCAACTTAATTTTTAATTAATGCAAAAATAGGAAGTAACAACATACGACATGAATACTCACTGGATGCTGTTAGATTAATAAGCACTTTCAGACAATAAGAGAGGCAATAAGCAGATATTTGTGGTTTTGTGAAGAGGAGGAGTCTCCAATGTACTACCTATGCTATAGGGGTCTTGGACACAACGCCCACTGGTCACAACGTCCACCACCTAGTATGGCCGCCATGTTGGACACAACGTCCACTTTCAAATTTGGTCACAACGTCCACCTTGGACACAACGTCCACCGCCATAACGCCCACTCTGGTCACAACGTCCACCTTCGCATTTGGTCACAACGTCCACCTTGGACACAACGTCCACCGCCATAACGCCCACTCTGGTCACAACGTCCACCGACGCCTCTTGAGAATAACAGTTTACGGCGTCGGTCGTAACGTCCACTCTGGACACAACGTCCACCGCCATATCGCCCACTCTGGTCACAACGTCCACTTTCAAATTTGGTCACAACGTCCACCGCCATAACGCCCACTCTGGTCACAACGTCCACCTTCGCATTTGGTCACAACGTCCACCTTGGACACAACGTCCACCGCCATATCGCCCACTCTGGTCACAACGTCCACCTTCAAATTTGGTCACAACGTCCACCTTGGACACAACGTCCACTGCCATGTCGCCCACTCTGGTCACAACGTCCACTTTCAAATTTGGTCACAACGTCCACCTTGGACACAACGTCCACCGTCATAACGCCCACTCTGGTCACAACGTCCACCTTCGCATTTGGTCATAACGTCCACCTTGGACACAACGCCCACTTTTGTTTTACTGGTTATTTATTAATAAATTTTTAACTGCTTTCGTTAATGCTTTTTGAGTGGACTAATGTTCTTTAGAATTAAAAAAAAATTGGTTTTAGGCTATTTTATGTATTTTTTGAACCAATTTATAGTTTCAACTATTTCCTCCCCATTCTTGACGATTTTGGTCCTATTTTCTGCTGGATTTTTGTTTTACTAAGTACAAATCCCCTATTTGCTTTTAGTGTTTTATCACATACTTTAGAATATTTTAATGCTTATAGTACTGTAGTTTCTTTATGTTACCTAGGGTCTCTAAATGACATTGACAAATTAGGCAGCTCTGTTAGTTAACTGGGTCAGATAGAGGACCTTCAGGATCGATTTTAGATATTTGCGGACCCTAGACGAGAGAGTCAAACCTGGGGTTTAGTGGCGGCATGATTTTAAATGACAGCGCCGCCCATTTCACTTTCACCAAACATATATTACACGTGAATTCCCGAAGCATAAAGATAAAAGCCAGCTGAAGAAAATACATATATTTTTTAACGATTGGGAGTAAAAATCAGTTTCTAGATTGGTTATAAAAATTGTGGCAGAATTTTCATTTTAAAGCATATATTCATTATAAAGAATATATATAAGATGTATGTTGTTATAATACAATTCAGAATCCTACTAAATATTGCAGTATAATTCCAATTGACTGTAACGCTTTATGAAAATAACTGTTTCTACTATAGGTCGTGGAAAAAATAATATATACAAGGCAGGAGTGAACGCCACTTTTCCCTCTGTGTATTTGTAGCCCGGGGGCTTCGCCCTTGGGCTTTAAACTTACACTTCGAACAAAATCACGCTTTACTTTTTTTTTGTATAATGTACTACGTAATTGTTTAAAAAAGTCATTTTAATAGGAACAGTAGTAAAAAATCTAAATGGGTTTATGCCGAACTTCCCTCGCGCGAATTAGATCAATTAACAAATTTTTAAAAATGTATCCCGCTGGGGTTTGAACCCGCCTCATCTGCATAGCGATCGTAACTGCACCTGCGTAGCAATCGACTGCATCGAAAAGTCGAACTGCGCCATTGAGCCTAATTGAAATGAGTGCGACGCGCGCCTCTATTTAAAGGAACGGTCTTATTGTTGAAATGTTTTGACCCATTTGTGACATTATCCTGTATCTGTTGAGTCCTATTTTCGACAAGTGTAAAACCTGACACATGTGAAAATTATTACTTTCTTCTATTTCAAAATTAACGCAAAAATAAACAAAGTGTAATTTTTTATGGTGTTCACCTTGTATATGTTTGTCTGATATTTTCCCGGTTTCATTCCAGGTATATATATATATATATATTGTTACGGTATAATCTTAATGAATCGACATTACATGTATTCAACGTCAAAGAGCGGGTTAGGTTTAGAAGGGTTTGCCGGTTTCCTAAAAGACACAGATCTAAAAATGTCTCGAAGCAGATGGTCAGCTTCTGTTACCCTCAACTAGCTTAATCGGGAAGGCGTGGTTCGACAAACTTAACGAAACCGACAGGGGTTATCCTATTCTAATCCCTAACAATTCAATTCATAAATGGGGAAAATGCTCGGAGCGCCACTTGTTTTTAAACAGAGAATTGCTAACGCAGCGAAAACAAGAAATACCACGTAGCAATGAAAAAGTCCTCCAGGTTGTTTTACACCACTCCAGCGTCACTCGTCAGCTCCACCGGCACCGAATGCAAACGTAGGGTGGCCACAAAAATCGAAGTCACTTACCTTCGATGGCCACCGCTCTGGAAGCTAATAACAAAATACAAAACACCCCTCATCTTAAGGGCTTACGCGTTCTATCGCATGCTCTGGTCTTTACATGAAATTACACTCGGCTAAAGCCGTCTTTAGTTGAGGACTCAATAGGTTCACACATTTAAATCAAACCAATAACTAATTTAGCCAATAATGAAATTTAATGATTTAAATTTTAGTACATCAGGCCAAAAGTCGGCTATCAAAAAGGTTACACCCTAGCTGGGGGCAAAAGGGGATCCCACGCAAGAACTAACTTAGTCTAAACAGAGTTACAAAGAATAAACAACTGAAATATTGGCAGGAGTAAAGCTTCCGCCTTCAATGATCAACTGACATAATTAAAATACAAAGACGTACGCAATGTTCGTAGCTCCGCACACTGCGCAACAACAAATGATAATAACACACCCGGCACTGGATAAGCGTAACAGTAATAGTTAACAATGTACAAATTTACCTTAGCCCAGGCATGGTAGTCTGTTGGAAGTCCAAGCCTCGGTGATGCTTCAAAGGACGCCGGGGTTGGTGCTGCTACCTGCAGTGTAGAACAGGGTAGACCCAAGGGTTGTGCGGAAGCCGTGGCTCACGGCCCAAGAAAGGGTTGGAATTATTTAAGATGAATACAGCCGCTTCCCCCGGGAACGAAAAGATATTCGGATTTCGGCGCGACGTAACTGGATTTGCAAACAGCAGAAGTTTCCCACTCACTATGGGCACATTCAGTAGGTGTCATAGGGCGTTTTGTGTTAAATGTGCAACAGGATGCAAAAGAACTCCGTTCCCGACTCTGGGGTTAAGTTAAACAAACATTAAGACGCCGCCCAAAAAAAAAACACGTCCGCCGAACACAACGTCCCGCGGGGAAAGAAAAGAAATCTTTCACAAAACATTAATTTAACTGGATAGCACCGAAGTGGGTTAACACAAAAGGTCCCCCGGCGAATCGCCGAGGCGACCCCCGAGGGTGCAAAACAAACACGTCTGTCTGAACTGAAGGCTGGCTACTCATTAATTTTAAAATCGCGGAGCTTAAAGATTGCCCCCGCGCTAAAGAAGAGTCCATCTCACTTTTACTAATCCACAATAAATCTTTCGTCTCCTTGTTGCAACACGAAAGGAAACACTGCATCATGAACTCGGGGAAACCCCGATTAAAACAAAGCACAAAGGAAGTCTCACATACTTGGAACTGCCAAGTCAGAAAAGTCCAGGGGTATCAAATGTCTTAAATTCAGAAGTTAAATTAATCGAAAAGAAGGTTTGGGCTTCACAGAACGTAACCCTATTACTTGGGCACAACAGATTAATCAAAACTGATTTCCAAAGAGCTTGCAGTGTGCTACAGACGGCAAGGCGCTTAAAGTTGGCTTATAGATAAACTAAAACAAAGCTGTCTTTGAAAAGGAAAGCAGTATTAAGGTCTGAAGTCAGAAATATAATGCACAGGATAACAAGAGCTCTACTAAAATTTTCTTCCTTTTGACAATTTGTTCGCGAGACCGACTAGTATCAATTGTCCCTAACGGCGTTAAGAATTCTACGAAAGAAAGCAGCTGAGCTGCGTGCGAATATAGATTACGTCACCCTGAACAGAAATAAGCTTGACCTGATACCAAAATTTTGACGGATATGTAGGTTGTAAATGATTTACCATGAATTGCAAGGTCCCAAAAAAACTAAATAGGCTCGTGAGAAACAATGCAATACAAACAAGCTCGGGCAATTCGCTGCCGCAGCTTGAATGACCTTAAATTACACAATCGGTTTTAAGGCAGGGCCGGTTTTAGGGCAGAACCGGCTTCAGAAATTAACGAGGTCGAAAATGATCTAACAATATATATAATGTGTATGCAAAATATCATCTTACTCCGACAAATAGTTTTTGAGTTATACCGCCGACAGACAGACGGAATTGAGAAAACCTGTTTTTCGTCATCTAGAGACCCTAAAACCTGAAGATCTGAAGAAATCTCGGAAGGTGATTTGATCGGGAACGTGCATGTGACATTTATCCAGGAACATTTTGAAGGAACTATTTTGTCATTTTTCAGTGGTATGTTAGGTTTTACAAAGATCGAAATTAAACTGTGCTTGTGCCCTGAAGTAGATGCAAACGAAGTCACAATTGTTTGTTGTTTTGGCAAATTTTTATACTCCTTTAATTGTTTTTGATGCAAAGTGGTTTTTACATGTGGAATGGCCTATTTTTTGTCGCACTGAATCTAAAATGTTAGTACTTAAATAATTTTAAAGAAGTTTGTAAACTCTTACCGTCTTAATACAAGCTTTACAAATTAATTTATTGTTTTTATATTTTAATTCATTATAGCCTCTGACACAGTGGCGGTGATATGCATAAGCGGAAATAAGCGTTGCTTAGGGGCCCGGGCCCTTAGGGGGGCCCGGTAAGTTCTGTATTCGCTTATTAAATATCTCGATATCTTCTACTTCATTTGGGTATAGATTGATAACACTGCAACCTCAGTCCCCACTCTCAGTATCAGTTTAGAACTGAAAAACGTTTTAAGAATGCAAGAAACTGAACAGGGCCGATGTGATTTGCTTCAGAAAAGGTATTCTGATGTCCTCAATAATAATCTCGGCATTCAGTTTGTGAACGCTGTTTCCTTACTAAAAGAGGATGAGTGTTCCAGATTTGACAAGTTTATTCCTACAGAAATATAGTGTTCTCGAAAGCAATTTTGGCGAGATTATTACTGCATTGGTTTTATTCTTGACTCTCCTGTAACATTAGCCACAATAGAAAGATCATTTAGCAAGTTGAAAGTAATAAAACATTATTTAAGAAATTCTACGAGCCAAGATAGCCTACATGGCTATTCGATTTTGTCAATTGAGTGACAAGCATCGTCTACGATGGACATAAAAATCGTGAGGAACATTTTGCTGTCAATAAGGCCAGAAAGATACATTTTTTATTTCTGATCAATTTATTTTTACGGCGTTTTACAGAGGTTGATACAAATAAATACTAAGTAGGTATTTGTTACCTATTTTGACATGAATTCTTAGCATTTTACCTAAATATTATTTTATTTTGCTAGTGTTACCTAGGTAGGTAGATATTTATCCATCAGTTTTCTTTGTATATGTGCCTATACCAACTTGAATATTTTATTTAGTTTTATATTTTTAATTGATATTTTGTTAGATATGTTAGTTACAAAATGTATTAAATGTTAGGCATTTACTAATCTATTTTTGTTGGTTATAACAGGATGTTATTTTATTCTTTGTTAAACGTTTACTTTGTATACTATAATTATAAATATACAACTCATTAAGTACCTATATAAATCTTTTTACAAGGGGGGCCATTTAAATATTTGCTTAGAGGCCCAAGGTGCTCATGCACCGCCACTGCTCTGACACAAAGGATGATAGGCGTATAACTATCCCCAGATCTGCCGTTTTGCTCTTGTTTGTATTTTGAATTAAAATCATACAAAACGAGGAGTGACCGAGTTTTCTGCGTGTGTGTTAGTTAACCAAAATAATTCAAGGGGATACCCGAGTTTTTTAGGAATTCCCAGAAAACCACTGCACTGACTGCATTTTTAAGCCCGTCTAACTGCATGCAAGCAAAAAATGTCCTCGCAAACGAACCAGATTGAAATATTCGATTACGAAATGAATTAGGCCGAAAATAAATGCAAACTGACAACTTAAAAGTAAGTACAAATTAGCAAAAAATCCGAAATATGCATAAAAAAGCTAAAAAAGCAAAAAACACAAATTTTGCAGAGGTTCCCTTTATGATGTACCTATACAAGGAACAAGGAAGGATATTTCGAAATTCAACCCCTAAACGGGTAAAATGGGGGTTCCAATTTTGTATGGAAAAATAATATTAAATAGACATTTCGACTTGGCACTTCTTAGGAGTACTCCTAAAAACAAATAAGCAAGCACGTACTTCGTGATTTTCCAAAAAACGATCCCTTAGGGGGTGAAATGGGGTAACTAAGCCTAAACATCGATATGGGTGTCGTTATTAAGGTTTTTAGGGACGTTAATTGCGGAAATAGCATATATTTTTATGTCCAAAACGGTAGACATGAAATAAATTTAAAACCCTATAGTGGTGAAACGAGGTTTCAGAGACAAATTATTTTTGGGCAGAACAACGTTTGCCGGGCCAGCTACTCTAAAATATAAACGCGGGCGACGTACAAATAATTTTGCTCATCCCAAGAGTCATCGTGCTGATTGCTCTTAGAAAACTGCCATCGGGACAGTTTTCATTACAACCAGCGCTCGCCCCTTGGCGTGTATAAAATTATCGGTATGTCTCGCCCTTGTTATATTACTAATGATAACACGTAAAACCACGTTTTTTCAGTGACGTCAACCTTCTCTTTTATTTTTAGTTTTTAGGGACTTGTAAATACTTACCTGCTGGTACAATAAGGAAAAGTTTTTTTCGAATAAGGTGTAACGCAAACCAATGAATCTTTAGGTATATTTGGTATTATAATATTACCCATATGCTTCATATACCGATTTATATGAGAAATGAGCTGGAAATACATACACTAGACAAAAACCAGCAGAAAAGAGAGACAAAATCGTCAAGCATGGGAAGGAAATAGTTGAAACTATACATTGATTAAAAAATACATAAAATAGCATAAAACCATTTTTTTTTAAATTCTAGAAAACATTAGTCCACTCAAAAAGCATTAACGAAGACAGTTAAAAATTTATTAATAAATAACCAGTAAAACAAAAGTGGGCGTTGTGTCCAAGGTGGACGTTATGACCAAATGCGAAGGTGGACGTTGTGACCAGAGTGGGCGTTATGGCGGTGGACGTTGTGTCCAAGGTGGACGTTGTGTCCAAATTTGAAAGTGGACGTTGTGACCAGAGTGGGCGTTATGGCGGTGGACGTTGTGTCCAAGGTGGACGTTGTGACCAAATATGAAAGTGGACGTTGTGACCAGAGTGGGCGTTATGGCGGTGGACGTTGTGTCCAAGGTGGACGTTGTGACCAAATGCGAAGGTGGACGTTGTGACCAGAGTGGGCGTTATGGCGGTGGACGTTGTGTCCAAGGTGGACGTTGTGACCAAATATGAAAGTGGACGTTGTGACCAGAGTGGGCGTTATGGCGGTGGACGTTGTGTCCAAGGTGGACGTTGTGACCAAATGCGAAGGTGGACGTTGTGACCAGAGTGGGCGTTATGGCGGTGGACGTTGTGTCCAAGGTGGACGTTGTGACCAAATTTGAAAGTGGACGTTGTGACCAGAGTGGGCGATATGGCGGTGGACGTTGTGTCCAGAGTGGACGTTACTACCGACGGGGTAAACTGTTATTCTCAAGAGGCTTCGGTGGACGTTGTGACCAGAGTGGGCGTTATGGCGGTGGACGTTGTGTCCAAGGTGGACGTTGTGACCAAATGCGAAGGTGGACGTTGTGACCAGAGTGGGCGTTATGGCGGTGGACGTTGTGTCCAAGGTGGACGTTGTGACCAAATTTGAAAGTGGACGTTGTGTCCAACATGGCGACCATACTAGGTGGTGGACGTTGTGACCAGTGGGCGTTGTGTCCAGGCCCCTACACTATACGACTTATAACTGTTCAGCAAAAATGTATTGAGAAAGTAATAACCGAACCCAGAAGGTGTTTTGACTAAACCACAAGATATATGGCAGGCTTGAAAACACGTAGGTCGTCTAGTGTGCACAGGGCACAAACTCAACCAATAATAAATAATAATAGCTCGAAGACAAACGAAGAACTAGATATAGATACAAGAGAATAAATGTAGGAAAGATAAATTTAAAATAGAATATAGATGAAACACATTCAAGATATGCATTTGGTTTCTGCTAATAAATGTATAGAAAAAAAATGTGACCGAAAATCCTGGATAACTAATGGAAATGAAATAATAAGTTATACAAATAATAGTAGTGGCACAGATATATGTAAATACCAGAACTAGGAAATAGAATAACCAGGGTAGCTAAAAGAACCAAAACAAGTTATGAGAAAAGGAGAAATATACAAAGCGTATGAAAGTATCAAAAATATTTATATTGGTGCCAAACCGTATGTTCATAGTATAAAAGATACGCTGAAAACGTTCCTATGATTGTGAACAGTATAGATTTAGAGCAAGTCATGAATTAATTTGACAACATATTTTCTGAGAAAAAGTAGTGCTATGCTGGAAAATGCAAACAGAAAATGATGACATCTAAGCAAATGGTGACAGATTGAATAAATTAAATCAATTCAATTAGAATCATTTTTCAATCTTAAGCACTTCGAGCATTATGGGCTAGTACGCTTTTGCAAACCGCCAAATAATTTGTGGAAGCCGAGTTACCGTTCGTAATATCGAATTGAAGGATTCTGTGCACATTCCTGTGCCATTGTGCTTTGCGCTAACGCATAGCTGCGACACGTTTTTAATTGTTTTGACCGATTAGCCTACGTGCCATTTAACTCGTTTAGAAAATTCCAGGTGCGATATGTCGATTGAAATTCCCCTTGTTCTATTGGACCAGATCGTAGGAGCCGTGGAGGAGTCTAAATTTTTCCATTCTGCAAGTGCCACAAATCACTGTTTGTGAACTCCGTGAGCATCGGGTGCCTAGTGCTGTCGCATGTTGACGAAAACAAATAGTTAAAACATTGATGGTATGATCATCGCCCCGAGGGTGCACGAACGCTTGGGGCAGCTTAAGCATTTGGGTGCCATAAGTCGAGGTGGCTTCCAAGTTTGAGTGAGCTGACTCAATTAATTTGTGCAGGTCGCAAGACCAATAATTGCAGGGCCAGGTTGAGCGCGAGAAACATTGGTAGTCGCTCAAAGTTAATCGGGGCGAGCCCGCTAAATTAAGCTGATCGTTTGCCGATTACAGTGCCAGATTAGCTGACGAAATGTTGATTAAACAAAAATCGTCTCCCGCTAACAAAGAAAAAATTAAAAGTTGTGAATGAACTTTCCAGATTATGGAAAAAGCCACTGTTGGGAAAAGACGAACATCTCGTAACGATTATCGCGGTTGTTAGCCAGTTGTATTACAAATAAAATTTCGGATGCAAAACTTTGCCGATTTTCTATAAATTAATATTACGTACGAGTGTTTTTCCTTCGCTTTGGCCGATTTTAAACAGTGGGCTGTATAAATCCACGGGGCTTGACGACGTTGTGTTTTTTGGAGCTGAACAGAAATTGTCGTCGAGAAAGCTGGTTCACAATCAAGCATTTTCAGAAGTTTTAGAAGCCGTTAAAGACTAGTTGTACCGCGGACCTACTGCAACGGTCCAAAGCTGATTTTGGGTGACATCAATTCCTTGAAGTATTCTCCCCTCAATGGTCAACGTTTCTCAGTTCAAAAGGTACTCATCTTTAATTACATACTTAAGTGTTTGCCGAAATGCAAATATCCATAGTGACGTGCTTAAATTAAGGGGAGTTTACTTAATTAGCAACTATCTTGTTTAACGCCATTGCATGCTGTTATGTTTCTCTTGAACTTTGCACTGCTCTTTACGCAGCCCTATATTTAGCTGTAAGTGTAAAATATATATGTGTTATTACGTCGACGTATAATAAGATTTGTTTACTTCGTAGGAAGACAATGCTCGATAGTACACACTTGAGGTTTAGTGGGTATAGCTGACTAAAAGCTGAGCGCGCTTACTGCACTGGGGAAATTGTTCTGCAAGGCCCGAGTTAATTTCTCTTCTTTCTTTCCGTATGACTGTTTGCAACCCATCGACAACCGTTGAAAGCAGAACTGGTTGCAAAATGCATAACTGTAATGAATAACCTTGGCATTACCATTACTTATATTGGTTTAGAGAACTTATTTTCATATACAGTCAGGCATGTATCTCTTACAGGTGTGTTTAATGAAGTTTACTATCTTGTTGGATGTTTCTGTATTGTATGCCGGAGCTTGTCCTAGATTAGATTAGATTAGATTAGGTTTCACGACTGCCTTTTGCTGGCATGCGCACGTCAGCCCTTTGGGCTTTTTGTACTGTCGGGAGTTTTCAAGTTAGCAAGCCGACATCCGTATCTTTTACTAGACTTGCAATGTCGCCTACTAGCTTGCGGTTGTCAATAGAGTTAAGGCTCCAATCAAGTTGGTGTCTTTTACGCTCTAATGCTGGGCATTCAAAGAGGATATGATAGGCTGTTTCATCATCCTCTTGGCATAGTCTGCAAACAGGTTCATCTCTATAGATATTGATCCTGTGCATAAATTCTCTGAATGCTCCAGTGCCTGTTAGTAGACTGACTACTTGCTTGATTCGAGTTCTGTTCAGTCTCAACAGGGTTTTGGTGGTATGTGGATTCGGAGTTTTTAGCAATCTTTTGCAGTGTGTTGCTTGATTGTAGTTTCTCCACCTTAGTTGGTGTGCGGTATTGACCCATTCATTAATGGCTGAGCGGGCTTGGTTTTTCTGAATGCTTAGACCAGGTTCTGGACCGGTCATTGCATTACGGGCTGCTTCTTTTGCGAGCTTGTCCGCCTTTTCGTTTCCTTCAATACCTTGGTGACCTGGGATCCAGCATAATTTTACTGTATTTCCCTGGCTTAAGGTTTGAAGTTTGGATTTGCATTCCTTGACCAGTCTCGATGAAGTACTGAAAGCGTTTAGCGCTTTCAGTGCTGCCTGACTGTCTGAGAGAATGTGTATGTCTCGATTGAGCAGCTTCTTTTCTATGCTGATGTTCACGCATACGTTAATAGCGTGTACTTCAGCCTGAAAGATGTTACAAAATTTTCCTAGACTAACTTTTTCGTTGGTTCTAGGATTGGTACTGTACACACTGGAACCTGTACCCCCTTCAAACTTAGATCCATCAGTGTAAAAAATGATGTTCTTATTTGTTGGAGTTGGTAGTTGGTCCGGATTCCAACTTGTGTGTACAGTAAAGTTCTTTTCAAAGTCGTAGGCTTTGATTATAAGATCAGAACCCATTTCTAATATTGGGTTGTTGATGTGTGACATGATCTTGCCATGTCCTAGATTATTAGCTGTGATCATCCAGTGACCAGTACTTTGTAATCTGTAGGCTGCCATTCTGGCTTCACCTTCCAAGAAGATGTGCAGAGGTGGCAGATTTAAAATAGCATTCAGTGCTTGTCCTGAGGTGCCTTTAAAGGCTCCAGTGATGCACCGATTAGCTAGATATTGTATTCTGCTGATTTTGTGGATCGCAGTTGCTTGTTTTATTTTGGGCCACCAGGCGATTATTCCATATGAAATTATTGGTCGAACCATGGTTTTGTACAGCCAGAGGGTCAGTTCCGGTTTGAGCCCCCACGTACTACCTATGGCTCTTTTTCCAATAACTAATGTTTGTATGCACCTGGTGATTGTTTTGTCTAAGTGGGAGTTCCAAGTTAGTTTGGAATCGATGGTTAGACCTAAGTACTTAACCTCGTTCTCCCAGTTGACATTTGTCTCAAACAGTTTTATGTTCATTCTGTTTGTGATGTTCTTTCTACGAGTGAAAGCGACGAGAGTAGCTTTGCTGAGATTAATTCTAAGATTATTCTCTAGACACCACTCTTCGGTTATCTTTAGTGCTGATTTTATTACATTGTCTACGGTTCTTTGGTATTTACCTTGAATCAGTATGACAATGTCATCAGCGTATCCTTGAGTGTAGTAGCCTTTGTTATTGAGTTGGATCAGCAGTTCATCAACTGTGAGGCACCACAGGAGTGGAGAAAGAACTCCTCCCTGTGGACATCCCCTTGTCGCCTGCACTGTCTTTTCCTTGTCAAATAACTTGACTTTTACAACTCTAGTGTTGAGCATTGCCATAGTCCATCTTATCGTGGTGTTATCGATCTGATGGTTTGTCATTGCTCTTTCAATAGAGTGGTAGGAGGTGTTGTCGAAGGCACCTTCTATGTCCAGAAATGCTCAGACTGCGTACTCCTTGTACTCCAAGGTTCTCTCAATTTTCCCCACTAGTTGGTGTAGGGCGGTTTCACATGACTTCCCTGTTTGGTAAGCATGTTGATATTTGTGAATCGGGAGTGAAGTTAGGGCTTCCTCCCTCCAGTATCTGTCTACTAATCTTTCCAACGTTTTAAGGAGGAATGACGTTAGGCTGATAGGTCTGTAAGATTTAGCTTCTGCATAGCTGCTCTTACCAGGCTTAGGGATAAATACTACTTTAGTCACTCTCCAGGCTTGGGGAATGTAGCCTAAGGCAAGACTTGCTTGGAACATGTCTTTGAGTGGGTTCAGCAGTATATCTATCCCTTTCTGCAGCATTACGGGTTGTATGCCGTCGTTTCCAGCAGATTTGAAAGGACTGAAGAGGCTAGTTGCCCATCTAATCCTTTCTTTGCTGACTATTCTCTTAGCTGTTTCCCAGTCTTCCCTTCTAGGGGTATGAATGAGTTCAGCCAGAGTAGGTTGTTCCACTGCTCCGGGTAGGTGAGTTTTTATCAAAAGAGATAAAGTCTCCTCTTCCGTTGTAGTGTATTCTCCGCTTTCCTTTTTAAGAGTGCCTACTGGGTTCATGGCTTGCTTTGAGATGATTTTGTGGAGTCTAGCTGTGGATCGCGTGGTCTCCACCTCCTGGCAAAACTTTTTCCAGGCTGCTATCTTAGCTGCCTTGATCTTTTTGCCATAGTCTGTGAGAGCCTTGTGATAGTTCTCCCAGTTATTTGTGGCTTTAGACCTGTTAAACAGACGTCTGACTTCTTGTCTGGTCTTTTCTAGGTCTTTATTCCACCAATTTGTGTGTTTTTTTGCTCTTTGCTGACTTGGGTCTATTAGAGGGCAGCTACTCTGAAAGGAGTCAATCATGGCCTCTTTTAACCGGTCAGCATTTGAGTCTAAAACTACTTTATTGGGAGATCTGAACTTTAGGTGTTCTATCTTCTCTTGTAGTTTTTGTTTATATAGGTCCCAGTCTGTCTTTCTTGGGTTGTAGTAAACTCTTTGGCTTACTTCCCGTTGAGACAGTTCAAAGGTTATATAATTGTGGTCAGATAGTGATGGTTCGTCTGAAACTTGCCATTTATTCACTGATTGACTAATTCTCATAGTGGTTATGGTAATATCTATAACTTCATGTCTATTAGTGTTATAAAAGGTTGGAGTGTTACCTTTATTGACTACTACTAGATTGTTAGTTAAGATAAATTCTAAAAGTGACTCACCTCTTATGTTACAGTTGGTGCTGCCCCAAATGGTGTGGTGTGAATTTGCGTCGCAGCCTAGGATGAGGTCTAGATCGTCTTGGGAAGCAGATGATACTAGGTTCTCTAGTTCCTCGCTAGGCGGTGGCTCCCTGGAATCGGATGGAAGGTAGACGGAGCTTATAATGGCTTGGTCACAACCTTCATCATTATTCCATTTTATTTTAATTGTGGTTATGTCTCTAGAACAGAATTCCATTAGTGGTAAACAGTCTAGGTTATTTCTTATAAGTATGCATGTTCTAGGACTTGCATGATTATAAATAAGCTTACCTTTAGCACCCCCTAATCCACGGACTTGTCCCTTAACTATCCATGGTTCTTGGATCAGTGCTAAATCGATGTCATCTGCTAGCAGCTTTCTGCTTAGACTTGCAGTGGCTGCTTTGCAGTGGTGGAGGTTAA
This sequence comes from Agriotes lineatus, assembly GCA_940337035.1. Taxonomy (NCBI): domain Eukaryota; kingdom Metazoa; phylum Arthropoda; class Insecta; order Coleoptera; family Elateridae; genus Agriotes; species Agriotes lineatus. Next base: position 58,405 of record CALNHX010003809.1, on the reverse strand, counting down.
TTTGAACTACTTTCAGGTGCTTCTTTCCTATCCTTGGAGCGGATGAGGAGAGTGACCTTGTTGAGGCCTAGGTGCGGCCTTTTTCTGCTCCTGTCCTTGACTGAAAGTCTGGACTGTCAACTCTGCAGTAGAGGCACACTGTTCCATTTTTGTTTCGGTCACCGAAGTCTGAGCACCAGTGATCAGAAACGGCGATGACTCCATCAGTGTGTCGTCTTCACCATGTGAAAGAGCAATTGTTAAATCCATACAAGTGAGTATTTAATGCAACTGTAACAGGTTTGGCTAAATTCTTCTGGAGGGCGCCTGGTATCCAGAAGGCTCCGTTCATGACGCATATTATAAGCCCCTGCGCCTACACCTGCTGGTGCTCTATTTTGCACGGGTCGCATAACACATTCGAAAAGGGGATTTTGGAACCAGAAAGGCTGATCTTCTAGATAGCCATGCATCTCTTGAGCCTGGTCCCCCGCCGTGAGATTTAGGATTTTTATTGAGGTTTTCTCCTCTTGGTCCAAGCGGTGAAGCCAAGACCCCCAGCACAGATATCTCCCGTAATACATGCCTACAGCAGAGATATCCATGTATGGTATAACGGCAATGACGTGACCAAAGGTTCGTCTTTGCCGGCATCGTTATCCCAAGTGCAGACCCTTAGCCACGACACGACAGCTGGGCTTGGGGGATGTTTATCGACTTCCCAGTCTAGATTCACAGGGTTCAGTCTCAACAGGGCCACCACGAGAAGGATGCAATCGCTAGGATCGCATATCACTGATCGTTGCCAGTGATACCCTGCGGTCTTCCTTGTTGTCAGGCGGAGGGTGCAAGACCTGAACAACTTGGCTGCACTGCGTCGGCATGAATCTTCACAGCGTTTATAGCCGTTCAGTTCAGCTGGCAATGCTCGGACCCCGATAATATGGTTACATGGATTATTGTTTATGTAAATTCTCGAAGTTAGTTTTTATTCCGTGGCGGCTAATTGTTAAACGAAGCCAACTTGAAGGAACGCTATCCGTGCATCTTTATGCAATGATTACAAAAAAGCCGGATATTTATCAGAAGCAACAAAACGTGACTTTTCAGAAAACTGGCAGCTGGCGGCTTTTATTGACTGTGAAACATATCGTATTTATGAAGTAGGTATTTATATTATTTTTGATCGGGGTGTCGGCGATCTCTTTTGTCGGTAAGTACCTAATTGTTTAAAGCTGATTTTAAGAAATATAATATTATATGATGCTTACATTAATGCTGTGGTAATATGGGTGCAATGATAATTATTTGGTCATTTAATTTTTGAATTGGCTGCAGAGAAGATCGAGTAGAGAAAATTAATTTTGTTAGTGATTGTGTTTTGATGAAAGTTGAAGAAAAGTTATAAATATGGTAAGTACCTACATACATATCAATCATATATCAATCAATACACAGATAGTTACCTACATATTCTTAAATTGTATTAAGTAATAAAATTGTTATAATTTTTCTAGAACAGAAAAACGAAAAGGCTGTCGGGTTTTCAGTATCGAAAACAAAGTCTACAAAAAAAAAGAAGAAAAGAAAAAACTGGCCAATACTTTAGAAAAATATTTGAAGCCAGAAAATGTGTCAGCGGAAGCATTAGAATCAAGCTCTAGTTCTCTTTCCGGGCCACTTAATGAGCCGTGCGTCCAAGAAGTCGAAATGGAAATTATGAGGGAAGATTCCCAATCAGGGGAAGAGAAGGTGACTTCATCTGACTCGGAGTCTCCAAAACCAGAGAGAAGAGAAGTTGGTGACGCTGAAGAAGCCAGCACGTCATCCTCATCAAGGCTTTCTGAACTAAAGAAATTTTGCTGCTCATCAGATTCACAGCAGTCGCAGCAGGACACAGCAACCTCAGATGATCCTGGAGAGTGGCCTGAGATAATAAAAACAACATTAACAAAAATTTTAGTAGAAAGAGGGCCTGTTCAGGTAACGCAATTTAATTTCCCAACTAATGAAAATGGTCGAAGGTTTTCGAAAAAATATTTCTACCGTTCTCCTCCAAATGGAGAAGAAACTAATAGACCGTGGTTAGTTTATTCAATCAAAACTAAAGCAGTTTATTGCTTTTGTTGTACAATATTTGGCAAAATTAAAAACAATTTTTCGCAAAAGGAAGGTGTTTCTGACTGGCAGCATTTGTCACTATTGATTTCAAGGCACGAAAAAAGTGATACCATGCAAATGTTAAAAATCAGTTAGAACTTATAAAATTGTTATCAAAAGAACAAACTGTAAACCAGACGCAACTACGTTTGTTGAATGCAGAAGCAAAGCACTGGCATGATGTGATTGAGAGAATAATTTTAATAATACAATATTTGTCTTGCTTTACGCGGGCAATCTAATAAATTATTTGAAAGCAATAACGGTAATTTTTTAAAAGCTGTTGAGATGATATCAAAATTTGATTCTGTTATGTCAGAACATGTGCTTCGGACTCAAAAGTCACAAAAAGATGAAACACGAATGGTAAATTATTTAGGGGACAAAATTCAGAATGAAATAATAGATGTCATTGGTAACAAAATTAGAAATAATAGTTTGGATTTAATTAGAAAATGTAAATACTATTCTATCATTCTTGACTGTACACCGGATATTAGTCATATCGAACAAATGACTATAATTTTTAGATTTACAATGTTGAATGAGTCCTCAAAAAAAATTGAAATACGCGAGCATTTTATAGAATTTTGTCCTATTAATGATTCAACTGGAGTGGGTTTAAGTGAATTTTTAATGAATTTACTTTCAAAGTTGAATTTAAATATTTACGACATGCGTGGCCAAGGGTACGATATAATGGGGTAAATATGCGCGGCAAACATAATGATTTGCAAAAAAAAATTTTAGAAATAAATCCGCGAGCATTTTTTGTGCCGTGCACAGCCCATACATAAAATTTAGTAGTGAACGATGCTGCTAAAGTTTCTTTTGAGACTTCTGGTTATTTTGATATAGTTCAAGAATTATTTGTTTTTTTTTCTACGTCGGTAAAACGATGGTCAATTCTGAAAAAACACACAACAAATTTAAATTTAAGACCACTTTGTTATACACGGTGGTCTAGTAGACTCGACGTTGTGAAGCCCCTGGGTTACCAAATTGGGCAAATATATGATGCATTGGTAGAAGTAATTGAAGATCGTTTATCCGTACAAGACCACAGTGCTTCACATCAAGCCAAATCTTTGGCATTAAAAATTCAGAGTTATAAATTTTTGTGCTCAACTATTATTTGGTACAATATTTTAATCTAAATTAATGTTTTGAGCACGATGATGCAAAATCCTACTATAAATATAAAAACTTGCTTAGAGCATTTTAAAAATTTGTTAGATTTTTTCTTAGCTCTTCGATCAGATAAAGAATTCAATAATGTTCTTACTGACGCTAATACACTTGCGGATGAACTCGGTATTGAACCTAATTTCCCTGCTGTTCAGTCTGTTAGACCACGAAGAAAACCCAGACAATTTGATTATGAACACAGTGATGAACCAATTATTGATCCAAAAAATTATTATAAAGTTAACGTTTATTTTAATATATTAGATCAAACTTTATCGTCTTTAAGAGACAGATTTGAGGGAATAACAAGATATGATACTATGTTTGGATTTCTGTATAATATGTTTGATTTAACGGAAAAGGAGCTATTACAATGTAAAGATTTACATTTTCATCTAACTGATGATTCTAGAAAGGAATCAGATGTAGATGGAATAGAATTATTTGAAGAGATAAAATCTTTAAAATTACATCTTAAACCTACTTCAGCTGAAAAGCATCAGTTAGAGCCCCAGTCCATTCTTGAATATATTTTTGAAAATCAGCTCGTAGCATCATTTCCAAATATGTCAATAGCTCTTAGAATAATACTCACGTTACCAGTTTCAGTTGCGTCTGGTGAGAGATCTTTCTCCAAACTAAAAATTATTAAAAATTATATGCGATCCACAATGTCACAAAACAGATTAGATAATCTGTCTATAATAGCAATAGAAAGCGACACGATGGATTCCATCGATTTAGAATTAGTAATTAAAGAATTTGCGGAGAAAAAAGCTAGGAAAGTTGCTTTTTTATAATTTTCTAAAATTTTGTTTTTTTATTAATTTTATTCCACTATTTTTTTGTAAATTTTATTGTTAATAAAACTTTTTTAAAATTTCTGTTTTTCACTTAAATTAATTTGATTTGTTACAGTTAAACTAGGTATGTACTACATAAAATTTATATTTTACAACAAAAATGTAAATTTTGGGGCGGCAAATTTGGCTCTGCACACAGGCGGCCATTGATGCTGGCGGGGTCCTGGCACACGCTGGTCTAGCATGGATACGAGCTGCCCAAAACAGGACAAGATGAAAACAACTAGAGGAGGTTTACATCCGAAATTGGATTGAAAAAGACTAATTAATGAACTAATGAATATTAATTTATTTAATTAGGACAACTTTTTAGACTAACCCTGAAAAAACTGGAAACACTGGAAAAATACTCATATAAATGGTTCCAGGCACGAACTAAAAGCGGTCACCATCCAGTGTCGTATTGGAAGAACATATTCTGGTACCATCTTACAAACAGGCTGTACCTTGATACTACTAAAATGTAAGTTGTTCTTTTTAAATTAAATTAGTAATTGGTCAATGTGCTGATTTAATTTTCGTCTGGGCTGTAATTTTCAGTGCAAAAATGTAGCTTTCAGAATACTTGCTTCAACAACATTTTGGTCTAAAAAGATAGTTAATTAAGAAACACGTATGTTAGTGAGAGCGAATAATAATTGACATATTTTAACGCCTGACATATATGTACATATATTTGATATACCTACACAAATTGTTTGTGCAACATATTCCCCTTCAAAATTGAATATCGAAAATAGATTTGAATATTTTAACACTATTAGACTATGTGTAACAACTCTAGTTTGAATGAGAGTAACCTTAATTTACAATTTGTGTTTAGATATTTTGTACCCTTGACCTAGTGACTACTTTTGTTCGTTATTTTATGATTCCTTGTAAAATGCCATACGTACGTACCGATGGGACCACAATTATATATAACAGCAATGAGATAACATGAACAAGAAAACAACACCCATTGCTTGAGTAAGTAAGAGATAAACATAGTAGTAAATATTCGAGTAGGCATGGCCCTTATTTTAATTATGACATAAGTCAACTAAACATGCCCACTAAAATAATTTTATCGTATGGTCATCTATTTCTTACTCAAGCATTCCATTTTGTTGTTCATGTTATCTTATTGCTGTTATATATATATATATATATATTATAATGCGTTTTGTTTTCCTGTTTTAACAATATTGGGGTTAAGAATTACTCAAATCGTTTATAATTCAACTTTTTGTGGAACTAAACGCTTTTGCATACAAAAACTTGCATAACATTTAGTTTGTGATTATTTTTAATGTGGGGAATGCTATAGGTGCCGCTGCTGTAAACTAATTGGTATTTCACGTGTGTTGTCAATTTAATTGCTGTTGACAGTATCGAGTGATTATATAAAATTCAGATCTGATTTGGTGTGGCTCCATATAAACATAATGTAACATGTGCCCAGGCTATCTGAAATATATGTTTTGCGCTACCAACATATACTATATCTTTGTTGGTCGGTATGACCATTATGAATATAACGGTCCTCGGACTGTTATAGAACATTGTTTTGTATTTAGTTGCTATAGAAACAACAATCAACCACTTTATTTAGGCAAACAATATTTGTAATATTCGATTGTATTTTTATGTTTATTAGGTGATAGCGCAAAAAATATTATACGAGACTCGTTCGTTATGTGCCTTTCTGGAACAGGCCTCAAAATATAGCAACAGCCGGACCTTCAAACTTGGCTCTTCTCATTTTTTTTTCGGCCTGTTCTAAAGCACTTACCGATCTTGTTACATACTATACTATAATGATTCGATGATGTCACTGGCATCAATATATTCAACATAACAAGTTAAGGTAAATTTACAAAGCTCAATTTGCATCTGCAAGTGCATGAAGGTGAACTTGAACCGTCTGTGACGTATCACCCACTTTTTACACATTAGAGACGCAACTAATTAATTAGAGTGGAAGTTGATTGTGAATACATTTTCAGATATTACTTGAAACAACCCGCTAACGATTTAACCATGAAGATAATGCTACTTGAAACCTATGGTTTGTCTCTAGTACAAACTGTAGTTCACGCATTTCTGGTAATATTTCTTGCTGCCTACGTGTATTGGAAATTTAAGTTTTTGTACTGGAAGAAACTAGGAGTATCGTCGCCAAACTCAAAATTTCCTTTTGGTTCAATCCCCATCTTCTCAAAGAAGTTTGTAGGGATGCATCTCATGGAAATTTACAGCAATCTGAAAACAGCTGGGCAGAAACACGGCGGATTTTACGTATTTTTTATACCTGTATACTTGGTACTAGATCCCAAGCTTATACGACATATACTGCAGCACGACTTCGAAAACTTTACAGAACGTGGATTTTACTACAATGAAAAGGATGATCCCCTAACTGCAAACCTCATTACTTTGGGAGGGAAACGATGGCAGACCTTGAGAACGAAATTGTCTCCGGCATTCACTTCTGCTAAAATTAAAACCACGCTCCACCTTTTGGTTCAATGTGCCAATCAAATGAAAAATTCTATTGACGTCTGCTGCCTGCATAAACAGCCTGTTGATACTAAACAAGCAATGGCTTGTTACACAACAGATGTTATTGGATCCTGTGCCTTTGGACTAGATTGCAGCAGTTTTGAAAATCCAACCTCGCCTTTTAGACAACATGGAGATCGCGCTTTCAGCTTTCTTTCAAAATTTCGCATATTTAAAGGAGTAGTGGGCGTCTGTTGGCCAGATTTGGCTCATCGACTTAGGTTAACAATAATGGACAAAGACTCGTCTGATTTTTTCATAAACGTTGTCAATGATACAGTACAATATCGAAAATCTAACAATATATTTCGCAAGGATATTCTGCAGCAGTTAATGGAATTATACAGCGATTGTGACTACGAAAACGCACAGGAAAAAGCAAACATGGAGCTTGCTGCAAACGTAGCCATTTTCTTTTTAGCAGGCTTTGAAACATCATCAACGACATTAACTTGTTGTCTATACGAACTAGCTTACAATCATCCTGTTCAGGATAAGCTCAGGGAGGAAATAACAACTGTCCTAAGTGAGCATGGAGAAGAAATAACTTATGAGGCAATCACAGAAATGAAATATCTTCATAAAGTAGTGGAAGGTAAGTTGAACCTCTAGTTTATAACACACGTTAAATAACTTTTGTTCAATCCTACTGTTGAAATATGTTGTTTCTTACTTGGATACAGAACGAGAAAGTGTTTGTTTGGCTCACTGTCGTTGTTTGCTATAACAACGTAGGAGAAAGCAGGGAGGTAAAAACTTTTTGCCCACTCATTTTCCCAACTCCCAAAATATGTCAAATTCGAGAGTTGCAGGTTTGGATTTGCTTGAGTCTGTGTCAAATAACAATCAAAACCTACCCTACTAACTTCTAATTTGACATAGACTGGTAATACACCTCAGTATTGCCAAACGTATAACACGAACCAATTTTATTTTGAACCAAAATTTGTTTTTTGATGCAAATTAAGCAAATTATAAAATTAATATTTATTTAAAAATTCAGGGTCAGGATTGAACAAAACGCTATACGGCACTCTTGAGAGACTAAATCACTCACTTGTTTGTCTTTCTAAAATTTAAAATCGACAAATTGCTTTCGTTCAGTACCTAATATGCTATTCTATTACTTAGAAACTTTAAGAAAACACCCTCCTGTCCCCTTCATATCTAGAATAAGTGAGCAGGAATATCACGTCCCAGGTACAGATTTAACTTTAGAAAAAGGAATGAGAGTCTGCGTGCCCACAATGGGATTGCACCACGACCCAGAGTACTTCCCTGACCCAGAGGTATTTGATCCTGAAAGATTCTCAGAAGAAAACAAGAAAAATAGAGTTCCTTTCACCTATATGCCCTTTGGAGAAGGACCTAGGATTTGCATAGGTAAGTATAATAGAAAATTCTACATAATTCCTAAATTACATATTTCTAGGTCTTCGGTTTGCTCTGATGCAAATCAAGGTTGTCTTAATAACTTTAGTGAAGAACTACCGACTCTCTCTGAACGAAAAAACTGATGTTCCCTTGAAATACGAAGAGGCCGCTTTCGTACTGACACCAAAATCACAAGTTCTTATAAACGTAGAAAAAATTGACGATGAATAATATACAATGTCTTGTTAATTATACTCTCTTCAAAAATCAGAAAAACACCACAGGTTGAATTAGGTTGCTAAAATAAAAAAACCTAGATAATTATTGTTATAGCCATATTGACAACAGTGCAAATTATGACATTTACTTTAATTATTAAATTCGTTCAAGTAAAGTTAATTAATGGTCCTTTTAATATTATTAAATATTTGTTTGTCGTTCTTTAATCAGAACTCCTATTTTCATACTAACTCTTTTATTAGGTATAGATTACAGTAACATAGAACTCACACGAACCGACAAACTTGACACCTAGCGAACACTTAACCTTAAAATACATTTTTCATGAAAAATGGGGAAGGTCCTAAAACCTGCTTGGGTTGGCCTGAACCTTTAGAGATGTTTGAAGTTAATAAACAAATCATCGCACCGATTTGACAGGATATAGGCCCTTCTACTGAAAAACGCCGGAATTCCAATGGATTTCGCTTCTTCTTACAGTTCTATGTTGACACACGAAACTGAAAATCGGTAAAAATGGGAAAGTAATGTTATGAACTATATACAGGGTGTAAATTAATTGTGGAGCAAAATGTGGAAGGCGCTAATCCTTACGGTTTAAGATTACTTGATTAATACTTTTTAATACGTTTTGAACCAAAAAGCACTGTTGTCTAATTGTAAAATTTGAAACGTCTTTAAGGATTTTTATGAACTGTAATAACGAAGTAATTCGTTATAGTTTTTTGTTCATCTAAACAGCTAATATGTCAACTTAGTGTTATTAAGCTTAAGGAGCTCCCGTTCTGAAAGTAGAGCAGATCGGACACTGGAAATTTTGATTTTGGCATTTGGGTAGTTTAGAGATAGGTGTGGTATACTTTTTGCTCCACAATTAATTTACACCCATACAATATTGTAGAAATAGTGAGTACAGGTAAAGTTGCACCAAATCCCATAAGTAAACTTTGGATATTTAACGTAGTTCAGGCGCTGTAGCAAAAAAAGTGAATTTTTGACTTTTCGATTTTTTTAAATAACTCGTCTATTTTAAGTAATTAATGGGAAAAAGCGAAGGTTGATTAAGACAGCCAAAATTCTTCCATGCTGTGTATAATCAGCATCAATTATGTTTAATGTAACGTTTCGTTATCTTAAAATAACTTCATCAGACATCGATACAGAAATAAAATAGTAGTTATACAAAAATTATCTGGAAGTGAGAGAAATAGGTTAGAATTTTCAATGTACAATGCAAACTAATATTCTTACCAAATCATTCTAACAAAAAGATGTTTGGGGAGGAATTAACACTCCCCTACCTTGTATTTAAATAGTAATTCATCGGGATGGATGGAGATTCAAAAATTTACAATATTACGTTGCCAAAGCCACAATGTCAATTATCAAGGTTTAAGAATCTGAGGGCTGCCAAATGGAAAAAATTCCAATAGTTAAATGTTTAAAAGTTAGAAGATATTTCTTCTTCTTCTTCTCCTTCAAGCTTTGGACATTCATTCGTTGCGATATTACGTTCATTTTCATATCATTCTCCATTCTTTCTAGGTGTTCTTGCCATCGTTGTCTGTAGTCTTGTATTTTACAATTAAGGTCAAAAATATTAAGCTCTTCTCTTATATCTGCATTTCGTTTTCTATCCCGTAGGCTGTATCCAGCTGTAGGTCGTAGAAATCGCATCTCAGAAGTTGTTATTCTATGTTCATCTTGATATAGAAGATATTTTAAAATCTAAAAACACAAAGTGAGAAATACAATTATTAATTTGATATGAATGAGAGATAAATTAATTAATGAAACTAATAAAGTAAGAAGTATGTATTAGAGAAGATTATAGTAAATATAATGCAATTTTTCTATGTCAGTTTTGTAATTAATAGATTTTGAGTTTTTTTTTAATTTCAATTATTTCATAAACTAATCGGTTATGTAAATTATTTTTCCTTTGAAAAACTTTAGGAGAGCTGAAATTAAAGTTGTGATAATTATCGTATGAATGGTCGGACAGTGCAGTACTAGCCTCGTTAGGAGTTAAGAATTTTGTTTTTACAGACGTTCTGTGTTGAGCAATTCTTTTTTTAGATTCTGTTTTGTTTGACCGATGTAATTGGCGTCACAATTGTTACAATCCAATTGGTATCTTTTAAGTTATTAAAAAATTGATTACCTATAGTATTATGACTTTTAAAAGCAACATTGTAGTTATAGTTTTTTTAAATTTTATTTAAGTTTTGTGATAATTTAGGTATGTAGGGAATGGAAATATAATTTGGTATTGGAGTATATTGATTATTATTAAATTCTTGACCTAAGAAGTTAGGGTATAAATCATATGATGAATTATTATTTAAAGTGGGTTTATATTTAATTTACTTATTCTTTTTTTAATGTTTTTTGTTTATAAAGTTAATTGGGTAATTATTCTTTATTAGTATTTTTTTTATTTTAGAAATGTTATGTTTGTGAAATTTGTTGGATGAAAGTAATATTGCACGATCAGTTAAACTATTTATTACACTAATTTTATATTTTAATGATTTTTGTGAGTTATAATTTAAGTATCTGTCAGTTTTAATTTCTTTTCTGAACCAATTAGCTTCAATTTTGCCATTTTCCGTTCTAATTAATGTTAAATCAAGGAAATTTATAGTTTTATTATATTGTTTTATTTTTCTATTGTAAACTGTAATCTGGGATGGTAATTATTAAAAACTTTGAAATTGTTGTCTATATTTTTTTATCAGTACAAATAATTATATCATCGACATAACGTTTATAAAAACAAATGTTATTTAAGTTATTTAAAATGTTCGATTCATTTTTTTGTAAAACTAAGTCAGCAATTATTGTACTCGATAGAGGTTGTCCCATGGCAACCCCAAATTTTTTTTTATAAGCTTGATTATTGAAAGAAAAATATGTAGATTGTAAAATATGTTGTACAGCTTCAATAAAATCTTGTTTGGGAATATTAGTGAAATTGTTTATTTGATTCCAATATTGATCTATAGTTTCGATTGCTAAAGTGATAAGTATATTAGTGTAAAGGGATATGACATCCAAAGAGAATAATGCATGTTCTTTAAGAACAGAAATAGTATCAATAAATTTTTTAAAAGTCCAAGAATCTTTTTCACTGTATTGATTTTTTTGAGTAATGTTAATTAGTATATTAAACAAATATTTTGATAAGTTATATAACGGGCTCATATAAGAAGCAACAATAGGCCGTAGGGGGTAATCTTCTTTATGTAGTTTGGGTAAACCATAAATTTTAGGCAAAAGTCCATTATGTGTTATAAGTTTCTTGTAAGTGTTATTATCTATGTAATTGTTATCCTCCCATTTTCTTATAATTTTATTATTGAATTTGTGAATTTTGTCCGTAGGATCTTTATCAATTTTGCTATAGGTTTCTGTGTCATTTAAAAGCTTAAGCATTTTATTATTGTAGTCAGTTTTGTTGATAATGACAGTAGTTTGTGTTTTATCAGCTAATATGAACCGGTTAACAGAAAACGAAGTAATTTTTCATCGCCAAGCAGGCAGCGAACAAATTACAAAAACATCTGTTCACCAGCAAATCGCCCCGATCCTACAAGAATTTAAAAGAAAACCGTTACACAAATAAAACAATAAATCGCGGCATGCCAGCTCAAGGGAGCACCAATTCTTAAGTGCAAACCTCTGCACAAAGACAATAAAGGGCCAACGGCTCGCCAGACCCCAAAACAAAAAAATTGCAAGCACATAAAACATCCCAATAAATCCGGAAGCCGACAAAACGGCGCCGCTGCGAACAAACTCCGAACGCGCTACCAAATTAATAATCCAAGTTCAATTACTAAAACGCTCTTAAATCAGAGTGCGCCCAATCAAAACCCCCACATAAGGATACCTGCCGATAGGAAAAGTTAACCGCCACCGGATAAAATCAACCCCAAGTCTCTAGCACCCAGGCAGGTCGAGAAAAACGTACAGCGGGCAAGGGTGCAAAATTACAAATTAAATTATAATTAGCGGAAGGAAGCATCCCAGGAAGGCGTGAATAGTATCAAAATTCATATAAAATTATCGCGCAACCAAATTGAAGCAAAAATAACTTCTTAACATACTCAATAAGAGTAATGCTTAAGTAAGTTTTACGCCGAACACGGAATTAAAAAAATTCCAATTTCAATTAACCTTTACCAAAACCTAGCAAATTGGATGTCGTTAGAATCAACATTTCAACGACTATTGATTGCGACCCAAATCAAGTCGATAATTGATCACGCCGCTCAATTAAACGCGATAATCCGAAATACATCAAAAACGGGCAAAAGCATCCCTTCTACTTCGACCAATGAGCTGCGAGATCGCGTTTGACAAAGGACTGGCCCCTTTAAATAGTCGGACGCTGGCAGTAGGAAATCACTCAATCCAGGAGAGTCCACCAGCAGCCACTACAGCCTCCAGGACCACCAGCTGCCACTACAGCCTCCAGGACCACCAGCAGCCATTCCAGCCTCCCAAGACAACTCTGCCTCGGCGGGTCAATCCAGCAGCAACTCAACCCAGGAGAGTCAGCCAACAGCATCCAGCTTTCCAGGACCAGCTAGCAGCTCCAGCCTTCCAAGGATCTACCAGCCCCAGCCCTCTCCAGAGCCTATCACCTTCGTTGGACATAGCTGCCTGCCGCATCCACTGGACTTAGCTGCCTGCCGCATCCACTGGACTTAGCTGCCTGCCGCATCCACTGGACTTAGCTGTCTACCGCATCTACTGGACTTAGAGCCAATCGCCTTCGCTGGACAGAGAGCCTGCCGTCTTCGTGGTATTTGGACACGGAGCCACTTTAGCCGCCGGCACCGCCTCCGAAGGACCACATGGCGGATGCCAATCCGCCATTTTCTTTTTCTGTACATATATGTTACCTAGTTATAAGCTGATCTGTATGTTAGTTAGTAGTGTAAATATAATAAACTTTGTTCCAATCAAATCCAGTGTCTAGCTGAGGGTAACGCCCACCCTCCTCATCCGAAACCGACGCCATTGAAGTAACCCTACCGCTGAGCTATAAACCGAGGCGTGTTACAGCTTTGGTAATTATTATGTCTCTATTTTTTTTAAGATTTGGTATTGTTAATTTTCTTTAGTAAAATATTGTTTGCAATGTTATCTTTGACATTTAATAATTTTTTTTTATTATTCTGGTAATTAGTTAAAGTATTGCAAACAGAAGCCCTTATTTTAGTTTGACTTCCAGAGTTTAAATTACTATAGCATTTTCAATATTTACTATAAATTTCTCATTTGGAATTTTATCATTGGGGTTATATACATTAAAGTTTGGTCCCAGTTTCAAATATCTTAAACATCTTGTCGTAGTTATACATTAGTTAAATTTTTAATCCAATTTTTGGTTTCATTTGTAAAATTACAGTCGTCAGATTCATTAGGCCCCGACACATGATTTTGTTGTGTTTTTAAACTGTTAATTTTTCTTATGTTTTATTTTGATTTTATTTCTATATTTGTTAATTTGTAAGGTTTTTTGGCAAATAAATGACATTACTAAGTTTTTAGAAACATTTCTATTATTAAGATATCTGTGACAATTTATAACTTTTTGTTTTAGGTAATTTAAATAACTGTATGAATCATTTAAAATTAATGTCTATTTTAAGAGGAAATCGAATTTAATTTGCACATTCTTAAGACACTTTTTTAATAGGAATCTAGCAGTTAATTCTACTATTCGTAGATCCTATTTATGTTTGAAAAATAATGACCAAGTGTTGGAATATCTTTTGTAATTTTCTATTATAATTTTGTTTAATGTAGAATCTAAATATTTTTCAGAGTTTTAGGTTCTTAATAAATAATTGTTATAAAATAAGTTTTATTTATTTCTTGGTTTTGAAGGTCTTCCATAATTTGGAATCTTAAAAAGTAGTTTTTTTATTTCTTTGCCATACGTTTTCGTATTTAGATTATATTGCACTATTTTCTTATTAAACAGGTAAATTACATACGAAATAAACTTAATGTCAACTACAAACAAACAACTGCAATGACAGTTGCTTAGATTGTTTTTTGTTTTCAAAGCATTCTCAACTGGCAAACTTAAAAAGAAGTTTTTAATTTTTTGCAGTTAGTTTTCATATTATGTTTAACAAGTTATACATTTTTGAAAAGCTTAAAAAATCTCATTTTAATGGTGTCATAGCTAACAATGAGCCCCATAGGCCCCATAAGAAAAACTGAAGTTGACCGCTGTAACTCAACTACGAAAACAGTTTTCAAAAATCTGAATACACCACTAGATTCCTATTAAAAAAGTGCAAATTAAATTCGACTTCCTCTTAAAATAAACGAGTTACTTAAAAAATCGAAAAGTCAAAAATTCACCTTTTTGGCTACAGCGCCTGAACTACGTTAAATATCCAAAGTTTATTTATGAGGTTTGGTGCAACTTTACCTAAGGAGTATTTCATCCCATTTAACCAAATCTCTCGTAATAAGGGAGATCCCCATGTTGAGAGTGAGTTTGTGGACACACTGTATATGCCAAGTAAATATATTATTACTACCACTCTACCTAATTAAAGTCTAGCCAGATCAATATTAATTGGTTGATCTAACCTTTGCTGCAGATATATCCTTAAATATACATTCCAAAGGTCCATATCATATAATAAATAAATAGTCAGGCATAGAATGATACAAGCACACTTGAGCCTGGCAATTCCTTGCGAGATGCTCCCACAGAGAGCTTCTGAACTATAGCAGTAATATTCCTGTATAATACATTCTTGCTGAAAGTGTACTGACTGTTTTATCGGTGCGAAGCTTTAAGCCTGCGACTTTGGAAAGTTACAAGCGAGCGGTTTGCGTAACCTCCATCTCTCTGGGTAGGGTAGAAATGCAAGTATGCGAAGTACATCCGGGTTGAGTAACAGTCCGAGGGTGTACATTGCTACAAACTCATGAAGAATATTCGAAAAGTATGGACTATCATATATAGCTCGATAAATATCATGTTTGCAAAAAAATAGCCAAATAGGAATTGCTAAGTATTTAGTTTTTCATTACACATAAATACATTTTAGACATGTGACACTTTATAGCATCGGCGACGATAAGAATCAGACAAGGTAAAAGTGAGATACAAAAATTATACTCTGTATGGTGAAGCGACCAAAGAAATCAAATCAGTTGCAACTTACGGTTAGGAAAAGTAGACTATTGATAAAAGAACCCATTACTAATATTGGAAAAGGGTTAGACTTCCTTCATGTCGTATTCCTCCTAGTCCCTACCAACCTACACAGTACTTCTCTATTTAATTAAAGGCCATGGCAAGTTTATTCTTCTTTGCCTATTAAGGATGAGGTCTTCCAGATGTTCCGGCATATCACTTCCTCCATTGTTTTATTTTTGGTCTTCCTTTTCTATAACAGCACAATAACTGTCTAGGAACATTTTCACTTGGTTTCTTTCAAGATGCTCAATCCATTTTTGAACCTGTTTAATTAATTGCTTATTTTTCGTCTGTTCTGTTATTTTAATTATTTTCATAATATTACACCGTTATCGTATTTTAACTGAACTATACAAACATAAAATGTAATTCACAACAGTCGACGGCTGTTAAGGACAGCGCGATCTTAAAAAAACACAGTCAATCGTAACGGCCACCTTTAGTTTAATACACTATCCTTAAGATGTATACATTTGTATTACGAAAAATCTTAAACGACACCCGGCGGACACGCAAATAACAGACTTGGTTGATTATAAACCTCGGCTGTCGCCTCGGTTTAAAAAATCAACTACCTCCGTTATTTGCTATACAGATTTCGACAGGCCACTAGGACCATAGCAAAAGCAAGGGGAGATTACTTGTGGCCGTAATTGCATTTAAAAAATTTAAAAATCGAATATATACTATGTATTTATAATGATCCTATGGACCTACCGCTATAGTACATTGATTGTTCATTTGTTAAACTCCACGACGGCCACATGCATATTCTCCTTGCTTTTGCAATGGTCCTAGTAGCCTGCTGCATTCTGTATATGGGCTTAATGACTTTTATCTACTTTGCGTTCGTACTGAGGCAGAAAGCGATGCTATAATAAAAATTGTGAAAACAGAGTAATTTTTGTTTTAAAAGTGGCAAAGTAGATAAAATACTGTATGATACCTCGTTTATAACGCATTTTGTAGCACTTACTCCTTTAGGGCACTCCTCGCTTCGCTCGTCGTACCCTAAACCCGTGAGTGCTACAAAATGCTTCTTATAAAACTCGTATCATAATATACTATTAAAGTACCGAAATATTTTTGCGCCCATGATCGATGGAAGAGGCAATAGTTTAGTTCTCATGGCGATCGCGACTTGCAAATAGACGAATCCGGAAGCCGCGTTTAATATCTTGAGGAAACAGACTGCTAGGTAGCCCGCCCGGCTCCCACCGTAGGCGTTAATGGGGACCACTACGTTTGTTTTGTCGGAAGGTTTAGTTATTTTATTCTGGTGAAGACTCCCGCTTAGAGAGAGAGAGATAGAGAGACAATAGAGGCGCTGCGCTCTTGCCTTACGTGTTATACGCGGTACAATTCTAGAAGAGTTAAAACAAGTCCAACTAACCTGGGAAGAAACAAAAAGAATTGCAAAAAACAGAGAAGAATGAAAGGCACTAACAAACGGAATCGGGAAAATTGGACCGATTCAAGACAGTGCGTGAGACCTGCAACCTCACCACAGACATGTCTATTAACTGCTAGTGAAACGTCCTCAAAGGGCGCCTTTTGGTCCTTTGGAGCTATGTGATATAATATGTAAAACGGCAAAGCATTTTAAATAATAGTAGATTATGCAATGAGGGAGAGAAATGTGTTATTTTGCTGAGGTACAAATTGCACCGAAGCAAAATCGAATTCTCCCCGAGTTGCATATACTAGTTTTTTCACGTTGCAAAAAGATTTAAAACGAAAACCCGTTTCTTTAAACGTCATTTATTGATATTTTAGTTACAATTATTTTAAAATTAGTAGCCTATGGTAAATTTTAAAGTTGGTGGCACTGTAAGTCATTATGACAAGAGCTTACAATTATGTCAAATTCGAGGTTAGCAGGTTAAGTTTTGCGTCAGTTTGTGTCAAAACTGAAGCAAAACCTAACCTGATAACCTCAAATTTGACATAATTGTTGTGTCAGTCATAATGAAAACTCCCTAGGGAAATTTTTGTCTTATTTAGTCTCTAGGGAGTAAATGTTTTACTTCTGTCACAATTTTGATGCTATAGAAACCGACTTCTACTACCGGTAGTGACAAAATTATAATTAACATGCAGCTTAATTATAAATCAAATAAAAAAGATATTGAGTAGAATAGCATGACAGTCGTTAGTGGGGTTGGAAGTCCTCATAACTGCACAGCGACGCCTATAATTGGCCTAACGGCTGTTGGCTGAGTGCGAATTAAATAAATAAATAAATAAATAAAAAAGAAATATAAGTTAGAAAGAGTCATAGTTAATTTATTTTACTTGTGAAGTTATTACCTATACCAGTTAGTTATCCATTTGTTGGTTGCAAGAATAATTCAATATGGTTAAAGATGATACTATTTTGTACTAAGTTATTATATTAGTCAGGTTTTACCTGTAAAAGAAATATTATCAGAAAAGATAAAACGTAAGTTTATTTCTTACATGTTTGTTGTATAAAAAGATTAGTGATGCAGAATAGATGGGAATGGTCACATTTGAGAACTAGATAAACTATAAATATCACATGTTAGTTAAAACGTCATAATGGTTAATAAGTACGAATCTGTAATTTATTGATATTATATTTTAATTGTATTCATATCCAAGGTTTTGGAGATTATTATAAAAAACCAAAAAAAAATTGGGGTGTAAAATTATTAACAACAATGAACCAGTATAAAATATCCTCAAATTTGTTTGTTTTGTTGTTTATTTTTTACTGCAGTAAATAGTTTTATTTTGCCCTAAGTAATAGCAAATGTAAATAACGAGATAGTTGGTGAACCAAAGGAAAAACAAAATGTTCAAATATCGAATCGCAGGTTCGTATATCGGCTTAAATTTTATGCAAAATCTGAAAAACCTTTCACAAAGTCGGTTTGTCTAAAATAACTTAATGTAATGATTAAAATTAAAGACAGTTTCTGTAGTTTATCTTTCGAAATAGTCGTAATTATGCAAAAATTAAAACATGTGCCTGCTAAGTATTATTATTTCTTTACTTAATTGTCAAGAACAAATATTGAAACTAAGATAATGCAGCTCCTACTTAAACAGCTTCAACGTCTGCTCACAATACAATAAGACTTCTGCAATATCATTTGATAACATTTCTTTTGTACATACTCGAACAGTTAGTGTGTAATCGCGGCGTGACATGTAAGCAACCTTTGTGCTCTCCAAAATGATTTTCAACAGCATTACCGACGGTGTGGTAACAGTTCTACTAGGAATTGGAATTGCAATTTTCCTATACTTCAGATGGAGCTTCAAACACTGGGAAAGAAAACACATGCCGTGCTTAGAACCTTCATTTCCGTTTGGCAACATGGAAAATCCTTTTTCCCGGAAGCACTCGCTGGGAGTATTGATGAAAAAATTCTACGACAAGCTCAAAGCAAGGGGGCATAAGCATGGAGGTTTCTACAATTTCTCTTCGCCAGTTTACATCCCCGTAGATCCCGAGTATGTGAAGAACGTGATGCAGAACGATTTCAACCACTTTGTGGACCGTGGAGGTTACTACAACGAAAAGGACGACCCTTTAAGCGCGCATCTTTTTGCAATCGGAGGAAAGAAATGGCGAAGACTGCGGACTAAACTTACCCCAACCTTTAGTTCAGGCAAGATGAAGCTCATGTTTGAAACCTTTGTGAAAGCTAGTCAGCAAATGATCGAGGCGACAGACGTTCTTGTCCAAGGGCAGGAACCGCTCGACGTCAAGGACGTGGTAGCACGTTTGACAACAGATATAATTGGCTTGTGCGCATTTGGACTGGAGTGTAATAGTTTTAAGCATCCAGATGCCGAGTTTAGAATGCACGGAAAAAACATGTTCGCCCCACATTCGAAATTTAAAGCAATACGACATGCATTTGGCAATGCTAAGCCTAAGCTTGCGCAGTTCCTGGGCGTAACCATGCTGCCTGCAGACTCCTCAAAATTTTTCCTGAACGTCATCGAGGAAACCCTGCGATTCAGGAAGGAGTTCGAAGTTGTTCGAAATGACATGTTGCAGTTACTAATCGACTTGAAGAGCAAAAACTTAAACAACGAAGATGAAGCAGCTCTTACAGTAGAAGAAATAGCCGCGCAGGCTTTAGTGTTTTTCCTTGCTGGTTTCGAAACGTCCTCGACTACCATGTCGTACTGTCTTTTCGAGCTAGCGCTGAACCTGGAAATTCAGGACAAAGTCCGATGTGACATAGAAAACGTCCTGGCAAAACAAGAGGGAAAACTCACTTATGATTCAGTCGCGGAGATGAAATATCTGGAACAAGTGGTAGAAGGTTCGATCTAAAATTCTCAATTGTAGCTCTTATAACAATTTTGCTATTGCAGAAACGCTTAGAAAATATCCTCCCTTGCAATTTCTAAACAGACGATGTGTTCTTGACTACAAAGTGCCAGGCACGGAAATTACAATTGCTAAAGGGACGCTGGTGTTTATTCCGTGTTTAGGGCTTCATCGTGATCCTGAACTCTTTCCCGATCCGGAGAAGTTCGATCCAGAGCGGTTTTCTGAAGGAAACAGAAACAAAATACGGCCTTTTAGCTACCTGCCATTTGGAGCAGGACCTAGAGTGTGCATAGGTAATTCTTTGCTTAATTTGCGACAAAAATAATAGGGGCCTTTGTCATTTTCGCAGGTCTTCGATTTGGAATGATGCAAACTAAAGTTGGCTTGGCTTCGTTATTGAGGAACTACAAGTTTTCCCTGAATAGTAAAACTAAGATTCCGCTAAAGATTAACCCCTATACTATCATTCTAAGCACGTCGGAGGATATTTTATTGGACGCCAAGAAAATTGCTTAATTTTACTGTAAAGAATGTATGCACATAATTTAGACTAATTTAGTAAGCTAGTGTTGGTTCTTGTGAAATTATGAGCCTGTGATTTTCCTAAATAAATCGTGTCTGCATTTTATTAAAATAATTCTTTTCTAGGCATGGTACACCCGAAATTCAGATTGTGATATTGTCAAAGTTGTTATGAGCCAAAAGTCACTTTTAAATACTTCTGTAATTATTTGCCGTATTTTAGTTAAAGCTAAATTTTGGTCTACGTTCTAATTGTTCTAATTTTGAGTTTCAATAGGTGGACATATTCCTATTTAATTTGGTTCAGTTTAGGCATCACTTGATGCTCGTGCTAGTTAGTTGCATACACACAATTTTCTCCCTTTCCCAAAATTTTTCAGTCTTATCAGACTGTTTCGTCCATTTGCCTTCATGTCTTGATGCAGAAAGGTTGTTGAGTGATCGACGTTTGTGATACGCACCGGTGATTTGGGTTTTTCGCTAGCATCCTTTTTTGAGAAAGCTTCATTTTGATCCCGTTTTGGTTGTAATATTTAGATAACGTCCCGTTGAAGAAAATTTATGGGAATTTCTCAAATCAGACATCCTTCTGGATTCACTTGCGTCAAGCAGATGGTTATGCACAAACTTCCCTTTTGTGCCTTACGCCTTGGTTCTATTGTGTGCAATTAATTTTAGCTTATTTTTCTCCCCGCAAGGCTAAATTCCGCTCTTTGGCGACTGCATGGCGCCTTTTGATTGTTGAGACTTCATCGTCTAGGTCTCCAACCCTGGAAGTAGCCCGAGTCCAATACGTTTGAATCCCATTCGCTACGATACCTGCATGTTGACAGCCGTAATACAGACCACCTGTGACTTCCCTCTACGATCTCTTATGCCGCTGCCCAAGGTCTGTTTGACCCAGTTTAATTGTTCTACCTGCGTCGAGTTGTTGGTGCCTCGAACTCTACCTACAAATTAGAATCCCTTTCTGTACATATACCCGAACTTATATTACGACTTTTATTGTGTTTGGCATGTACCAGATTACATCTTAGCTACTGTTTTTGGGAATGTAAACATTAAACTTGGATGTGTCTCATATGCCATCCGGGTGAATATTATCACACAATTTGTGAAGTGAAATTACATGTATAATTTAAATGTAGACACGTCATGTTAATAACCGAATAGTCCGGTTGAGTTGAGCTAAGACGATCCCTTGCAAGATATATCAGTAATGAACCCGCTTTACCTGACGTCTTGAAGTATTATTTATGAATTTCACATAAATTACCACTCGACTTCCGGGTTATATAGCGCTCTATCTGAAACAAGATCTTGAGTCAATAGCACCATTTGAATATAAATATGAATGACAACTGACAGTTTATTGAATTTGAGGATTTGGGGTCATATTCAACCCACTACCCTAAATTTAAATAGTAATCATTTTATCCTCGGTTGTAGGCTTTGTCTAGTAGCTCTCCGGAAATGCAATTTGCTAAACAAAACATGTCAATTTGTACCTCTTGCTGCAATATTTATTGGTATTAAACATCTAGACATTTATTGATTACTGATATAATTACGATGACGGTCCTTATTAATATATATACTATTGTGATTTGAAATGTGATATTTTAATCTGGTTTTGCCGTTATTGAAATTTGTTTATGTATGTACTGCCGAGCACCTTTGTTGAGTAAAATTAAATTGACTCGCTATCTACGTTTACGAATTTGATTTTGGCCCTTGTCGTTGCTTTTGAATTAGCAAAGTGCGGGGGTGACCTACTACTTAGCGCCCATAGTTTTCTTACAGCTAAAGGTTTGAGTCTTTTGTTTTACCCACGACCAGCTTCGGCTGAGGAGTAGGTTGCCTTTGCTTGTCTCATTTACAGTCCGGTTGACGGCAACAAAGTGTAATTCAAATAATTTCGGAATTTAAATGAATTTAGATTGAATCAATAAAGAGCGAAAGGTCTTATATTTAATCGAAACGACAAATAAGAACCATTTGCTTGGCAGAAATTTGCGAAATAAGAGCATCAATTAGAATTGATGTTAAATAAACCCACCTACGAGTACTACTAAATGCAAACATGTTGAACTCTGACATAGATAGTAAAAATTGCCAAATTCAAAGTAATGCTGGGCAAATTCTGTAAACATTGAGCAATTTCAACTAGCCACAAATGCCATAAATTGAAAAAACAACAACCGGGGTCGTAAAAGTGCATCCAAAATAAAAGAAAAAAAATCGGATACTAATAAAGCTACTTCCATAGAATATGAGGGTTTCGAAATTTAACATAACAAGCACGCTGTATATACGAATAACTGGGGAATATACGAGTCAGCATACACATATAAGTGTATTGACATCATTCAATACATTTTTTATCTCCAAGGGAAATTACATTGGATTAAAACTTGCTCATCCATTGTAATTGTGAGCAAAAACGTTTTAAATTAAATCCAAGCAATTCATAATCATAAATACTAGACAAAGTAAGCTTAGTAATCTTCTATATATACGTGTGCTGCATAATCTCTGATCTTTAGTGTTCCATAAACAGCGTGACTCTTTATTCCTATTTTTACATTTACTATCTTTGTTTATGTTTGAATGAAGCATATTAAGAAAAACATATTGTTTCAGCCGTAATTAAACACCCACATCTAGAAAAATGTTTTTGTTTCTGTGTTGATAAGAGTATACTAGTTTGATTTTCTGAACATAAAAACATGTGTTGAATTTTGTTCTGCGCTGTTAAGATAATTATACAAGCACCGTGAGTAAGATAGGCTTAAGCCTCGTTTAGCGTTATAAATACGTAAAAAATAGATGTACAAAGCTGAATTTATATTGTTATGGTATTGTATCCGGAGGCTATTCTGTTCAATTGATCATTTTATGTTTAAGGAATTAAATGAAAATAAGAGAATTTGTTATGAATTAATTATTAAAGTGCTGAAACTAGAAAGATACATCATATATTAATATAAAAGTTTAATGGGTTTAGATTGACAAGATTGGCTATAATTTGCGAGCAGTTTTTCATTTGAAGGATTAGTAACTGAAAATGAACGTTAATAAGAAATGAAAGAGAAAGAAATATAAGAAAAGTTGATGGTTATGCTAACGTAAATGTAGTTATGCTCAAGCTTAATGTGAAATGACCTTAAAAGATATGCCAAACAACTCATATTTTTATTTGGGTATTTCGCCACTCTGCAAATTAAGAATATTAAATAACGAACGTTTCGAGGGACAATCTGCCCTCGTTATCAACGATTAACAATTTAAAAGAACAAGAAACTTAGCTTTTTTTACTGGAAGGAAAAACGACCAAAACAACAAAAGCTAAGTTTCTGGTTCTTTTTAATTGTTAGGTAATCGTTATTTAATATTTTTAATTTGCAGAGTGGCAAAGTACCCAAATAAGAATATGAATTATAAATTCACGCCACAAAGGAGTTTCAGAGATTATCTATGCCAAACAATATTAAAACTTGTTTAAATTAATATTGAGTTGCAAGATTAGTCACATAATACATGATAATAGTCACCACAATTTAACGAATATTTGCACATGGATCACATAAAGAATAAGTAAATTTAAATAAGAAATAAAACATCAGGTACCTGAAAGCAAGGTTAAAAGCGTGCACTGAATAGAATCATTAAACATGTTGAAAAGGAACAAATGTCAACTTTACAAAAAATTAAAATAAAGGTTTTGAGTGGCTTCAAAAATATAAATTAATAATAGTACGTCTATTGATAGCAATATATTCTTAGCCTACTATACAAGCAATCAACATTTTAAACATCCAACGTCTCTCCAAACTGCAAAATCTCTCCACTAGAAGAAAATATACTTCCCTTAAAACTCTTTTTTTCATTTAAGGGACGACTATCCATAAAGCTGAAGGTATGCGCTGGATTTGTCACGTGATAAGACTAAAAGATAATAGAGCTAAAAGGTAATAGTCCAGGCAAAGTGCCTACAATAATAAAAAAAAGTACGCGACTCTTGAAAATTTACAAAGTTGTAGAAAAATATATAACATTAAAGATTCCAATGAGTCCCGAGCAGCATAAGGTGTGCTCGACAATAAAACTCAGGTATAAAGTCCCTCTGCTCTCCACGCCGCGTAATATTTTCGAGATTTCCAGAATACCGCTTATCACGAGACACGATTTCATTTCAGCAGATGGAATATCTCCTAGTTCTGGTATAATAGGCGATCAAAATGTAAATTGTCATGAAGCAAAGAAAATTAGCAAACAGTGCATGGGGGAAATCATTGGTAAATCATTTAAACGCATAACACTAAAACGATCCAACACGGTTTCACCTCTTGCGACAGTAAATTCAGCGATAACAATTCACGATAAAGTAGTTGCAATCGACCAATTAGTTCTTTTTCAAAGAATTTTAATCGCTAACACACAACGACGATCTTACAGAATATTTCGGATACGAACTGGCACTTTATCTACTGTCCCTTTTTAACGAAGCAAGCGGAATGAAGAAGATTAGAAAATCAGCTGTTTATGATATATTTCAATCCATCGATGATCATTTGCTAGGCTCTGAAGAAATTTACGTAATAATGGTGGCTTTTTATTGCATCGAGTTGTATGGCAAAAGAATAAGACTTATGGAGAAGTTTGCACTGCCTACATCAATTACGTTAAAAACAAATTTGGCAAAAACTCAGTGATTGTGTTTGATAGATATGAAAACGACAGGAGTACGAAAACAGTCGAACAACAACGACGATATTTAAATAGCAAGTGTTCAGTCATCATATTTTCCGAAAGCATGTTGGCGACTGTTAATCAAAAGAAGTTTCTGTCAAACGACAAAAATCAAATTCGTTTGATTAAAATATGGAGGAGCGCTTTCGAACACTCAGAATTTTCGGTACAGCAGGCTGCAGATGATGCAGATTTCCCATTGTTAATGCTGCGATGGAAATGTCTGATAGGAGAAGAATATCTGTTGTTAGCGAGAGTGTTGATTTTCTAATTTTGGAAATTGCCCTAACACCGGAAGAATAAGATGTATTTATCTTAAAACCGGGAAGAGGAGAAGTGAAGAAGAAACCTTTTTCTTCTTCGAAAATTCAAAGAAATCAGGAACGTCTTAAAAACACCATTCTTATCGGCCATACCTTCAGTGGATTCGATACTACGTCAACACTTTATCAGAAAGGCAAAGTAAAAATAAGTATTCAAACTTTTGCTAAATGAAATCCAGTTGTCGACTGTATTTGCAATTTTCAATAATCCAACTTCTACATCTACACAAGCCAGAGAGGCCGGTGAAACACTCTGTATTTTCATATATGGCGCAAAAAACAGCTGAGGACCTTACTCTAAACGAGTATCGATTTAACCAGTTCAAAAATTCTTTGCAAAAGAAAAAGGCAAAGTTGGAACTCCTATTGCTTACAGCAGAGGCTGCAGTTCAACTCTCTTTTAGGGTGTTTTACCAAATTCGAGCACTGCTCGACAATGAGAAGGGTGCAGAAGAGTGGGGCTGGTAAAAGATCAATGGATACTTGCAACCGATAACGACGCTCTTTGTACCAGCTCCAGAATCTATATTGCGATTAATTTTCTGCAATTGTACAGGCAATTACTACACTCATAGACAAAAAAACGGTATACTAACTTTTTTTTAAATCGCGATACTTCAAATGACGATAACATTTTAAATTATGAAGTTAGAAAGGCCTATAAAAAATGAAAATGAAGCTTGGACTATATGCTTTAAGGATCGATTAATTTTAGTGATGCACGATGAGGATTTGAAAAAGGCGGGTGACTGAGCGAGAGCATGCGAAATTGAGAAATTACCAACCGAGTTTATGGCGGTGCATAACGTAAACAAAAAAATTTACGTTATTGCGAGAAAAAGAATATGAAAGGTTAGAGTATCCTCTTCAAAATTGCTCCTTAAGGCTGGCATTTACTTAAAATAAAATTCTATTTGATGTATGTAAAGTCGCATAACTACTAAAACTAAGACTAATTGTTTGTGTATGACTCGAGACTCCAGAAAGATAAGAACTGGAAAGTTAAGTGTATTAAAATGTGTCTTGGTACTAAATACCAAATCGTTTGCGTTGGCATTTTGTTTCACATTTTAAATATTGCATTGCCTTCCGACACGTATACAATTCATGTATGTATTTCCAATATATAGTTACATATTTTCTTGGCTAAATGAATATTTAATTAGTTTTTAAATAGTATAACGATCGGATATGGCTAAACCACCAATAAATATTCGTATTATAAAATAGATACCGTTATGTATGTACAATAATTAGTAATTAAGGCATATCGTATTTACTACTAAAAAATAAAAGTTTTGAAATTGTTAAAGTAAATATATTTAATTCACCAATGAATCTATATTATCAAGACCAAACTAATATTTTAGATAAAATCAAAATTTTTTGAATTCAATATTAGTATAATTATTATACGATTCAGCAAGATTCCATAGTTAGTTCTATACATTTTGGTCTCCAATGTTTGTTGTAAAAAATATTATAAGCAGTGGAGTAACTAGGCACCCGCAACCCCCGCTATGCGTAGGGTGGGGGGGCGTTCCAACGAGCACCAAGAGGCTCCCAAGGGGCACTAGGAAGCGTCCAAAAGAGGCGCCGCGCCTCTTGGGAAGTCCCCTTGGTGGATATTTCTTGTTTCAAAGTTTTTCTATTATAACCAGATGCCACAAAAAAGAGGCTCACTCCTGTAGTTTTTTAGGTTTTGACATATCGAAATAAAACTCGGGTGTTATAAACTATACACAAAAGTCCATTTTCTGGCATATTAAGTAATTTTTTAGCGCTTCCGGTTTCGCCGAAAATTACCTCATTTTTGTTTTTTAAATGTGATACCCTGTATATTTTTAGATATTTGGGTTCAGGATGAAATTTTGAGTATCTTAGGTTACTTTCATATCCTAAAGTTTGGTTTTCCTAATTTAAGTGTTTCAAAAGTTAGCATGGGGGGGGCTTACTTTACGAATGCAGTGTTTATACACTGCGTTCGTAAAGTAACCCCACCACCTCCCGCTTAACTTTAGCAAAACTTGAAGTAGGAAAACCAAACTTTAGGATATGAAATAAGACTACAAATACTACATTTTCGGTAAACAAAAAATTTGAATCCTGTTACGGTGGCGTCGTGACGCTCAACGACGCCAGAATTTTAAATGTCAAGGGGTTCGAGTGATACCTCATTTGAAAGCTCTCGCCTTTCTGCGTATAATAAGCTATACTTTTTCAATTTTATCGATTCTAATAAAATGTCAAAATAACAAAATTAAATTTTCGAAAACCGAAAAGGCCCGTAGAAAGATTCATCATCAAACCTTTGAGCTTCCTCATAGATAAATATTTCGGTTTAAACTTGGTTTTGAACGTTTGCAGACGTTTTCTGTTAATTTAGTTCCGAATTCAGTGAATTAATCTGCCAAAATCTTAATATTCACCCTGCTGGTGTTTTAATTCGAATCGATAAAATTTAAAAAAAAATAGCCCATTATACGCAGAATGACGAGAGCTTTCAAATGAGGTATCACTCGACCCCCTTTGCCATTTAAAATTTTGACGTCACTGGGCGTCACGACGCCACTGTAGCACAAATCGACTTTTTTGTTTATTCAAAGCATATTTTTTGTCGGGTTATTTCTTCTCCTAAAGTTTGGTTTTCCTAATTCAAGTTTAGCAAAAGTTAAGCAGGGGTGGGGGGTTACTTTACGAACGCAGTGTATACATTTTTGATAGGGTGGTTAGGGGCTTAATTGCGGGGGGGGGGGGCATTTTTTGTAGTTACGCCAATGATTATAAGTTTCATACATCGTCAAAGATGGCTGGATACCGCATAATACATTTCGAAATCTTCTTGTTATTCGTTAATTAAATTTTTGTTTTGTCATTAGGAATTGTATGCACCGGTGGTAGTTAAGCGTGTTTGGCAGAAATCACTTCTGCATTAAATATTCCACCAATCTCGAGTCGGACATTTTTCAAACACCAGGAAACAGTATACACTGGTATAACGGCCTTAGCATGGGATGAAATGATAGAAGCAGGAAAAGAAGAAAAGAAGCTGGCAATAGAATCTTGTGAAAAAAATATTGGTGGCAAAAGCGAAACAATTATGTACATAATTATTTTCCACCCGAAAATTCTTCTAATAATTTACTTATTTATTTTTATTCAAAATCTGCTGCAATTATTTTAAACGTAAAATGTCATTAACTAATAATTTTATTATTATTAAATTGGTTTTTGGTTATTTAACGTCTGTCTACTTACCTACGGACGTATGTAAACTGCAACGGCTTACTCCTCATTAGCATGTAAGAGCCAGGTAGTGTCTCCAAAAAGTATGTAAATTGCAGAGGGTTCATGTTAATGACGGGCGCCGTGTAATTACCATGATCTAATGAGCGCCTAATGATGGAATTCCATACTGTAAAATTTATGGTATTCCATTTTGAAGATGTGTTAACAAATAGACGAACTGTTGCAAGAAATTCTCACTATTCATTCAGCAACGAAACCGAACGTTCCTACGCTAAAATGAATAAAGTAATGGTTGTTGAGAGCGAACGCGGCAGAAAACTGCTCTTAGCAGACGGCTGCAAGTTTTATAAAAAGGAAACTTTGAAGTCTTCGGGTTTGACCTTGGAGCCGTACAACCCAAAGATCAACGCGTCTCAAGGTACTTGGATTACCTAGTTGACACCTACGTTTCCGAAGAGGCTCTCTTTCCCTCATCTATCTGGACATCATCCTCAGCAGAGATGTGTCGAACGACTAATGCATACGAGTCGTTCCACTCTCATTTCAATAAAAAGTTCGGCACTTTCCATCGAAATCTGAACATCTTTGTTCAAACTCTCTTGGAGTATCAGACCTAAACTTACGTCAAAATGAGGAGCATCGACTGCAAGAAAAAAGTGAACCGCGAAACGTTGAATAAACAACAGTTTTTAGAAGTCCGTCTGTCCGCGTACAAAAACGGATGTATAAATAGACTGAGTTTCTTGCAGCAAGTATGCCATCACTTTGGCGATACAGTGATGCACAAGAAGTAATTTTATTTGGCGATTAAAAAAAAATAAAAAAACAAATATCGAAAACACAAAAATACTTGCATGTTATTTGTCTAAAAAAAGTGGAAATAAGATTTCCATCATTTTTAAACACGCCGAATATATATTTAATATGTATATTTCCCCAGTCCCAAGCCTGAATAAAGTGTGATGGGAAATGATGTGATTAGTTGTCGATTAATGTTAATGTTAATTTTATGACCCCGCTGCAATTTACATACGTCCCAAAAACTACCTGAACGGTGCCCGCTGCAATTTGCATACCCTCACTAATGATCCGCTGCAGTTTACAAACGCCGTTACCTACTACTTGGTCTCGAAACTAATTATAGATACATTCCACTCTAATGTAAATAATGACTTCATTCTAGGAAGTACTTACTCATTACTTCTACCTAATTATAAAATCCGAGTTAAACAATAATTACCAAGCGATTAGTAATATGTGATATTGCCTGTGTTTCAGTTAGTCGTTCTTAGTTTCCGAGAATGGGTCGAACAGAGTTTGCAAATTCGAAGCACTTACGGTTGACTAAAACAAGACGTAGTGTCAAAGAAAAAATGAAGAAAATTCGTGCTGCAAAAGAAAGGGTGCGCACAGTTAGTGCACCATGTGTATCGCGTGTACACGATGAAGAAAGTGAAGTGAATATGTCAGTTTCTTCTGCTAAAGAATATTTTAATGATAACGAAACAAGTTTTCATAGCGAGGAGGAAAATGAAGTCTGTTATTTTGAAAATTCCATTGTTTCCGAAAATGTTAATGAAAGCAGTTCATCGACAGAATCTTTTCCGGATTTAGACACTGAAGCAATGGATATAAATAGGTCCCGGGTGGTGTAGCTTGAGCAAGCGTCCAAGCACGATCAGCAGAGTTAAGCAACGCTCTCTCTGGTCAGAACTTGGATGGGAATTTGTTACGGTTCTTTTGTAGCTTTCCGTGTACTAGTAAAATTTTGATAGCTGAACTTTTATTCCTCAGTATTAGCTAGTGGTTTTAGTTGGTGATTTTGCATGCATTAGTATAGTTAATAGGTGGTTACGTATGCAACTCCCCTAGTAATCAGCTGGATGTCATTATTTAAACTTATTTTTCTCGAATTCTACAACAGTACGTACATTAATTATAATCTAGATTCCTGGCCTGATTTGTTGCTAGGGTATAATGTTGTTATTTTAGAAGTCAGTCAGATTTTATTTTGGAAGAATTTTGATGTCCTGGAATTTGTAGAACAGGTGATTGCTTCTCACGTTCCTTTCCCGTTTTAAACTTCGTGCAAGCTGTGCCCCGGCTCTGTACTTCATGTATGAGCTAATTGGTTTAGCTCCGCTCCGTTTCGATTTGATGGAGGATCTACAAGTATAGGAGCCCTCTTTAAGACGTTAGTAATTGGTTTGTTAGTACTTACGTCAATTTCGCCTCTGCGGATTTATTGGGGTCAGCTCTTTCTGGCGCGTTCAACATGGCTTACCTCCAACAAAAAGTAAGCTGACGTAAGCCCTGGCTTCTTAATCGATGGCTTATTTGGGAATTTCTTTGTACGTTTTTAGCCAATTTTGATGGGACTCAATTATGCCGAGAAACAGTCATGTGTTCCTGAAATTTGATGTGTTGCACTTGGATTTCGCAATCTGACTGTCACGGTTCCTGCTAGGAAATAGGGGCTCGCTCATTGCCACCCTCTCGCATCTCCTTCGGCTTCCAAAGTAAGGCCCCCTGCGTTGCTTGACCTACTGCAGGAAGCGAGCGCACTCGGCTCCAGCCATCTCGGAAGTCCCAGGTGTGATATTGCAAGGAAACCTGCGGGATAATTAGACTTGGGTGTGTACCTTTCGCATAGTTATAGGGCATGCTATACCAATCGCCCTTCCTTGTGTATTATTTTTTTGATTAGGCGAACCTTTCGCATAGATATTGACAGGGAATGTCATACAGCTCGACCCACTTAATGTAGTTTTAGATTAGATTAGGGGCTGGCTGTACCATTTGTGCTCGTCGTTTACTGAAATACTACTGTTTGAAGTTATCTCGGCTCACCTTAATTATGCTAAATTATAACCTCGGGTTGTTGGTATCGTGTGTGCTAACTGCTACACTAGCAGACTAGCTTCTTAGCTTCTAAACCCCACATTGGTAGTGTTATCGACTCCGTTTAAATATATAATCAGACTCCTATAAAATTATAGTAGACCAGTACATTGGAATTTTGTAAGACATTGTAGTGGGATGTTCAGACTTACTTGTGGCACGTTTTAGCGAAGTCTCGCGACACTTTGGGCCCCCTCCATTTGCATAAGCTCAAAATCAAGGTTAAATTTTGTGACAACCACCGCGCATTACGTGTGAAGTTGGAGCTTTAATTAGATTGTGGTTAAGGACCCGAAGTCGGCAACGTATCGCTTTGAGTACAATCTCCCGCGAAATATTTGCGGAATTTCACGGTCAATCAATATTGTAAGGGCATATTCAAGCTGTTTTGTTTTTTTAATCATCCCATAGAGTATAATGAGTTTGCATTAACCTTCGTTCTCGTATGACCATACAAACGCACGGTGTTTCTCTACTCTAGAAATTTTGAAGTAACGTCTTAGTATCCATTGGAGCTAACTCTCGGGATTGTAAGTTAGCCTTACGCTTGCATAGCCTCGTTTCGCCGCGCACTGCCTCACATGGCGTGTAATAATTATTGTACCTGCGTGAATATATTCTGAGTTATGATAGATGTTGCGATAGTTTAAAGCCTGCCTTGTTTTATTTTATTTCATCTATTAATGTATATATGTTTATGTGTACTTTTATTTGCGGGTTTGCACCGAATAGTTAATAAACGCTGTGATAGGTTATTTGGTCTTTGATAATTTGATTTGCTGGATTTATCTATTACCTTGTGGAGGTCCGACGCAAGGATTAGTCAACGTCGAGGACCTGGCGCCCTCTCCTTTAGTTTTGTTGCATCTTTGCTGGAACCCCGACCCTCTCGGCGAGTTAGCCCAATTAGGCCGATAGGTACCAGCCGGCAAAATATCTAATATAACTTTCGCCAACAGGTAAGGCCAAACCTTTATCCTTCATTACAAGTTCCACGGCTGCTTTTCCCGGCACCTCATGGTACGGCTATCACGGAAAAAAGTTGGTCCCGGATATCATAATAACATCATGATAGTCATTAGTGGGGTTGGAAGTCCCCATCAAAGAGTAGTAGAAGTATTCAACTGGAAAACCACCTACCTCATATCAATACTCATTCAAAATTCTGTAAAAATGTGAAGTTTGAAAAAATTCGTTAGAGCCGTTTTTGAAAAAATCGAAAAAAACTGAAAAATCACAAGAGTAAACACCTACTTCCGGTTATGCGATTTTCTTCAAAAGCTTGGTGTCGCATCCACATAGTACACAAAACTTTTATATGAAGTTTCAACGCCATAGCTCTGTTAGTTTTTGAGATATTCTGTTCACAGACAGACAGACAGACACACAGAGACACACAGACACTCAGACAGACCAATGAAAAAAAATATGTTTTTTGGGTTCAGGGGACTCTGAAACGTGAAGATCTGTTGAAAACTCAATTTCGAATTTTTATTGTAAAAGGAAGTAAAAAGGGCCGACAAATATTATTTCCCGGGCCGCTAAGATGTTGCCCATCCGCCCCTGCGTATAGCTCCGAATTTTGGGGGAATCAAATGCCAAGGGCACAGCTAAAGAAATGTATTATTGCTTCGTTACATAATTGAATACTTTTTTGGGAAATTAAAGGAATGAATGTGAAAAAAGTTAATTGCGTAGTCTGCCTAAAAGGTGCGAATCCATTAACAAACAGGAATATCCAGATCATCAAACTTTTGGACTTTTTGCAAACATGAAAGACGTCATTCGACATGAGTTTTTGTATATTAATAAAAGCAGTCTTAAATAGCAATAGTGCCGACAATAAGAAGAAAATCAATCGATGTATTGCAACGCCATTGTTGGAAACATTAAAAATTAAATCGGGATGAACATGCATGCGACTCTTCCTACTTCTTAATAACAGCTATTTTCAAATATTTCACTTTGTCGTTGCCTTTGATTGATCTGTACAATGCGTTATACAATTTTTTAGAAAATTGTGTTTGCCATATGTTTACAATAGTTTCATTACAGGAATATGAAGGGTGTAAATGTGCCAAAACATGACAACTGTAAATACCCATACCAATAAACATGTGTATAAATTTGTCTAAACTTTTAAGAAGTTCTTTGCGGCGGTCTAGTGCAAGTCGGCATGATAAATTATATTTTATTTTGAAATTATTGTGAGCAACTACTTAAAACATCTTCAAATGTTACTTAAGGAAAAAGGTTACCCCAAAGGCAGCATTAGAAGAAGGAAGACAAAACGATATTGATTTTCTGCAACATCCAAATAGTTATGTACGGAGATAATCTACGTAAATAAAGCTCAGATCACCGTATGCCACCAGGGTCTAGACTTTTATTGCAAGTATGTGCATATTATATAGGACAATGCTAAAGAATTTGGAAAAATTTCTGTTTTGGCGATCACTGTTAGTTTCCGAGATAATAAGTCCTGTAAATGTAGTCGAAATAGTATATTATTTTATAAGCAGCTAATGAGTCACTTTTCGAGACGGATATATAGACATTTCTCGGACGAAGGAAGTGAGTTCGAGAACTACAGATTAGTCGTGAAAAGTGCTGTAGCTTGGAATAAAATATGCTATTTTTTCTCCAAACGTGGAAATAGCTGCCTTCAATTAAACATTATTAGTTGTTTGTACAACTAGTATTGAAAGTCATACTTTTTTTCATGAATTTGCAGTTTGATTAACGAGGGCGAAGCAAATGAATGAAACAAGGGACTTTCAAGAAGTGTAGTACAAGCAGTTTCTTTGCATAGTGATCTCTTGCAACTCGAAATTTAGTCGAAAAGGACTTAGGAATTGACAACTGTCAAATTGACAATTTACAATTTCAATAAAATAGTTACAAAATAGATATTTATGCATTAAGGGAGATATGAATATGTTTTTTCCCTGAGGTTGACATGTGTTACAGACCTAGGGCCTCTGGCCCGAGGTCTGTAAGTCAACCGAAGGTAAAGAACATGAATATCTCCCGTGGTGCATACAATATTTTATCTACTAGCATATTCGTAAAAATAGTATGAAATTTCAAAATGTCATAATGACATTTAAAATTAGAATATGTAAGTCACATCAAGAATTGCCTCATTGTATGGTTGCTAAGACGTTATTTGTAGTTGCATTGTTACCATGAGTTTGAGGGAGAAATAATTTGACAAGTCCCTTGAGAGTTATGAGTAGCTTTTCATATTTTGTTTCTATGACGAAAATGTACAATATCATGTTGCTCGTAGATAAAGTGTTTTTAACGATTTTTCGTTAAAAAAAAGTGACACTTTCTTCACAATTTTTCTTTAAAAAAAGACGAATTTCGTGATCCTAATGCAAAAAAATTGAGTTGTACAAAATGCGCTGGAGGGTTGTTGTTATAGATTCTACACGAAACCCACAAAGCAAATTGTATTTTCTCTGACTCGTCAGGTAAAACATATTTTCTCTGACTTGGCAGAAAAATGTCAATTTAGTCGTGTCAGTTGGGGCAGTAAATGTGATTTTAGTAAAATTTAGAGGAAAACCCATATTGGAAATGGTTTTTCATGGCCACTTACATATATTGCTTACCTGCGTGAACGCACTGCTACAGCAAAAACCACAATAGAACGTTTCAGAAATGTATTCTGTTTTATGACTGCCACTACCGCGTAGCACGTACGTAGCGGGAGGTGTGGATGACAGCAAAAACAATGATAACGCGACCGGAGCTGCTGTTGTGGAGGAAGTGGCTTAAAGCTTTTGGATGTTTTTGAAACTTATAACCCTCGTGGTGGACAAGGCGATAAAAAGGGTAAACAAGGTTTTATCTGATAAGCTCGACGCTTTTCAACAATCTGTTGACAAGTACTATAACCAGAAGATTTAAAAACCTTACTTCAAGAAAAAGACAATCACATCAATGCATATGTTGATAAAGTGGAAAAACTAGCTATATAAAATATGGGATTTGAAAACGAAAATGCAGAACTTAAACTGAGGACGAACAGGTTAGAACAATATAGTCATTTAAATGCGATTCAAGAAAAAGACAATCACATCAATGCATATGTTGATAAAGTGGAAAAACTAGCTATATAAAATATGGGATTTGAAAACGAAAATGCAGAACTTAAACTGAGGACGAACAGGTTAGAACAATATAGTCATTTAAATGCGATTAAAATTCAAGGTCTCCAGAAGTAAAAAATCTGGTGTAATACACTCACACAACTTCTTTTTACAGTGATCTTATAATTACTTAACCAAAAATTAGAGTTTTTATTTTTCAGCATTTGTAAAAAAATTTTAAAAATTGTAAATTCTACAAAAGCGGTACAAAATACAGCGTTAGTTCAGGAGACAAATTTTCGCTAAAATATTTAGCTGAATTCAAACATGTATTAATATACCAGGTGTTTTGTTAGTGCCGTTTTTGAAAAAATAAAAAAAAACTGAAAAATCACAAGAGTAAACACCGACATCCGGTTATGTGATTTTCTTCAAAAGCTTGCTGTCGCATCTAAATAGTACACAAAACTTATATATTATGAAGTTTTAACGCCATACCTCTTTTCGTTTTTGAGATATTCTGTTCACACACAAACAGACAGACCGACACACAGACCAATGAACAAAAATATGTTTTTTGGGTTCACCACCCATTTTCATTTGGTTTCCTTTTTTGCAGTTTTCCATCTTTTATGAAATTAAATAATTCTATTGAATACTCTAAAAACTAAATAAACTTGTAACATCTCAAAATTAGCAGTAGGTAAATGGATACAAGATTTTTCTGTTTTATTAAGATTTTCAAAAATATGTACACAACGATCAAGGATAAAATTTATCGCGGGAGTTCATGAAATATATGACCACCGTTTACACTGAACTTTATAGAACTACATTTGAACTACAATTACCTGTATTATTAGTTCATGTGGTTTGAACCTGTTAAGTGTTTCATAAATTTTGCCGCTTCGCTTGTAGTTGTGCGTTGTACTATGCGCATTCCAGAACTTGAGCGGGCTTCGCCTCGCCGCTTCACTTACGCTCCGTCTGTCAAACTGACTGCACGCGGGCAGGTCCATTCCGAGAAACGCCAATTCTTTGTTCAAATGTTTGTGTACTAATTTATTGCGAATAAATTACCTACTTTGCTTTCAACGAGTGTATAATTTAGTAAAAAATAAAATACATACAGTCCATTAACGTCCAAGGCGAGCTAGCAACCAGGAATTTTCCAAACATAACGGAAAACTGGGAGGCTCCAGGCTCACCAACATTGTTCTTTCGAGCCGCATGGTCCATCGGCCCGGATTCGCAGCCTAAACAAGGCAAGTAAGTACAACACGCAGTTTCAATCGTGTTAAATTCGTTCCTAACGAGAGGAAGGAAGAGAGCATACGGTGCTATCAACGTTGGAGCGACAAAGCCAAACGCCGTGGTCCGCGCCAAGTTCGTGCAGGTGGGAAGGCCAGCTGCAGACGAGACGGCAGTTCAAGCCACAACAACGGAAAAGGCGGCACATGCAACAATATCAATGTAAGCCTAATTTCCCTTTGTGAGATTTCCTATGCATGAATTTGGTTTTCTATTATCTGTGTCTGCATGTGCATAATTTCAGCTGCGTATTAGTGCGTAAACAAATGGTTTATGAGTCATATAAACATTTTAATTGCGTAAAATGCCAGGCTATTATGTTTGATTCGTGATTACAATAGTCCCTGCATGTTTCATATTGCAGTCGAATTATTCACAAGTTAATCTCGCGTTGTACCAGTGCCGTTTTCTGCGTCGTAACGCCAAGTTAATTTCCCGTCGTGGCAGCGCTGTCTTGCGTTGTAAACAAAATTCCGTGCCAGGTGCGTACGAAAGTTAGTTCTATCCATTAAATTGTTTTAATTTCAACAATTACGGATTCGCTTGTAAGAGCACGTGGCTCTATTAAAGGTAAGGTTACGCGTTTCGCAAATTACGTGCAATCTTTGCAAACAATTCACGATGAAGATCAATTCTTATCTAGCGCTCAGATTATTCAATTGCAAGAAAGATTGAATGATACAGCCACCTTGTTATCAGAATATTATGCGGTTCATGAACAAATTTTAGAAAACAGTAAGGATGCAGAGCCTGAAATGCAACATCAAGTAGAATTTGAAGACTCTTATTATTTTGCAATCTCACAAGCTAAATATTTGATTAATGAATACAACAAGCAGTCTGATGTTGCACCAGATCGTTCTGGATCGCCTAATGGTAGCGTGAGATCAGGGCATTCAAGCTGCAGCTCGCATTGCAATAATCGAGCTGTACGCCTTCCTACCATCTCCATTCCCAAATATTCAGGGAACGTGTCAGAGTGGTTGGAATTTCGTGAGATTTTTATTAGTTTAATTCATGAGAATCAAACGCTGACTAATATTCAAAAGCTGCATTACTTAAAGGCTAGTTTACAGGGTGATGCAAGCCAAATTATAAAAAGTTTAGAGTTTACTGCGAGTAATTATATTCTAGCTTGGGATGCATTGTGTAATCGTTACAATGATCCAAAAATTCTGATTCATAACCACCTCAATGCTATTTTTGAACTTGAATCGTGCAGTAAGGAATCTGCAACTAAATTACGTACGATTAGCGATATGTTATTCAAACATTTTACAGCAATCAAATCATTAGCAACCGAAAGCGAGCTTCTAGATGTTGTTCTGATTTATGTCGTTTCTAAAAAACTGGACCCCACTACATTTCGTGAATGGGAGGTCCTTAGAAACCGGTCAAGTTCTGACCTGCCTAATCTTGACGAGTTCAAGGAATTTCTGCAAAACACAGCAAATCTTCTAGAAACTCTGGAAGTAAAAAATATTAAGCCTGTACCCGAAAAGTCCTCCAAGGTACATTCGAAATCATTTGTGTCAGGTACCCCTTCGTGTCCATTTTGTAAAGGATCTCATCCCTTGTACAAATGCGATAAGTTTGTCAAGCTGTCTTCTCTTGACAGAAATTCA
The DNA here is from genome assembly GCA_940337035.1 of Agriotes lineatus. Taxonomy (NCBI): domain Eukaryota; kingdom Metazoa; phylum Arthropoda; class Insecta; order Coleoptera; family Elateridae; genus Agriotes; species Agriotes lineatus. The sequence goes on along the minus strand of CALNHX010003809.1, from coordinate 19,713 downwards.
AAGGCAAAGGAGCTCCGTGTATGCTTTAATTGCCTAACTCAGGGTCACCTTTCGAGCCGCTGTAGCTCCAAATATACGTGTAGAAAGTGCAAATCAAGGCACAACACACTTCTTCATGAGGACAAACCTCAAAATGCTTCTTCTAGTCAACCAGGATCTGCGATGTCGGCAGAAACCCCTGTTGAACTAAATCAATCGATTTCGGCATTCTGTTCGAATGCTTTGCAGGTACTCTTACCTACGGCTACCGCTAAACTCATCGCTGATGATGGTACGCCTCATGTTGTGCGAATTCTGCTGGATTCCGGTTCCCAATCGAACTTCATACGTTCAGATTTGTGTAAAAGGTTGAAGCTTCCAACTCGCGAAGTCAACGTTATTGTTTCTGGCTTAAGTAAAGCTACTTCTCAAATCAAAACTAGGTGTGATATCAAGCTGCAAGCCCCTCACACCTCATACAGTATTGGTCTATCCTGTCTTGTTCTCAATGAGATTACAGGTACAACCCCAAGTTTTCGCGTCCAACGAAACAGTTTCAAGGTTCCTGATAACATCAAGTTATCAGATCTGTCCTATGACCAACCGGGCACCATCGACATTCTGATTGGTTCGCCCATTTTCTGGCAGCTCCTTTGTATTGGACAAATTGGTCTAGGCCCAAATCTTCCCATCCTCCAAAAAACTCGTTTTGGCTGGATTGTTTCTGGCCCTACAGGCCCCCCTTCTGCGTACCCTGTACAGTGCAATCTTAGCACGATCGAGGATGCTTCTGACCCCATTGCTAGGTTTTGGCAACTCGAACATTACCCAGAGGAAAAGGTCCGCACAAATGAAGAGAACGCCTGTGAGGCACATTTCGTGCAAAATACTCAACGAGAAGCGAATGGTCGATTCGTTGTCTCTATCCCTCTCAAGAAACCTGTAGAGGTATTGGGTGATTCATTGCAAATCGCTCAGAAAAGATTCTTATCATTAGAGAAGCGGTTAGAAGCGAACCCTGACTTGTCCAATCGCTATTCGAATTTCATGAATGAATATTCTGAATTAGGTCATATGTCCGTTTCAAACCCTAATTTAAACGAGATATACCTACGTTCTAAGAATCAGGAAGGGGAAGTACAAGTTCACCTTCTCTGTTCCAAGGCCAAGGTAGCCCCTTTGAAGCCCTTGACAATTCCGAAGCTCGAGCTCTGCGGAGCTGTTCTTCTAAGTAAACTTTCCGTGCAAGTCATAAAGGCACTTGATTTGTCCATATCTAGAATTGTTTTGTGGACAGATTCCACAATAGTGCTAGGATGGTTGAAAACCAGTCCAAATCTTCTTAAAACTTTTGTGTGCAACAGAGTTGCAGATATTCAGCAACTCACTTCTGATGCCACGTGGAGGCATGTTCCTACCGCATCAAATCTTGCTGATCTTCTCACTAGGAGAGTCCCTCCTTTAGTCTTAAAAGAATTAAGCCTTTGGTGGCATGGTCCCGCCTGGCTAAGCGAAGGTGAGGCATCTTGGCCTACTTCCAGACATGTTCTTGCTGAGCTTCCAGAATTCAAAAAAGAAGTTCAGAGTTTTTCTGTAACCTCTGTTGAACCATTTCCGTTCAATCAGTATTCAAGTTTGGCTCGATTACAACGAGTTACCGCTTATTGCTTTCGTTTTTATAACAATGCGCAGACCCCCAAAGCTGATCGTCTTTCTGGACCCCTTTCTACAGATGAACTGCAATCATCCCTGGTAAGGCTTGCAAGGTTTTCACAACGCGAGTCATTTCCTGACGAATTTAAGCTGTTGTCACAGAACAAGCCTGTGAAACAATCTTCTGCTTTGATATCCTTGAACCCCTATCTGGATTCCAAGGGACTGCTAAGAGTTGGTGGTAGGCTCCACAACTCTCAATTACCTTTTGACAAGAAGTTTCCTCTAGTGATTTCTGGCAAACATCCATTCGCCAAACTCCTAGTCTCACATGAGCACCTTCGGCTTCTCCATGCCGGACCTCAAATGCTGTTAGCTGATCTCAGAGAACGATATTGGATTACCTCTGGCAGAAATATAGTCAAGCAAGTGGTTCATCAATGCTTGCGGTGTTTTAGATTTTTTCCTAAGTTAACCGAACCCATAATGGGAGATCTGCCAGCCTCTCGTATTCAATCATCGCCCCCATTTCATACGACTGGTATCGATTATGGTGGACCGTTCATGATAAAGGATCGCAAAGGACGTGGTTCTAAACTAGTGAAGTCCTACCTTTGTCTATTCGTTTGTTTTCTCACAAAAGCAGTGCACCTTGAATTGGTCGCTGACCTTTCTACTGAAACCTTGTTAATGGCTTTTCGCCGGTTTGTGGCTCGTCGAGGCAAACCGCTTCATGTCTATTCAGACAATGGCACTAATTTTGTCGGCGCTAATTCCGAATTAATCGAATTAGGCAATTTTCTTGCGGAACAAGGCCTTTCTATTTCCGAATCAGTCGCGAGCGACGGAGTAGCTTGGCATTTTATACCCGCGCACAGTCCCCACTTTGGCGGATTGTGGGAGGCCGGAATTAAGTCCTCCAAACATCACATACGGCGCGTTATAGGTAACGCTAGTCTAAATTACGATGAATTTTGCACTTTGCTAGCACAGGTGGAAGCTACCTTAAACTCCCGACCCCTGTCTCCTTTGTCCGCTGATCCAAACGACCTTCAGCTTTTGACTCCTTCTCATTTTCTGATCGGTCGTCCTTTGGTGTCACTGTCTGATCCCAACGTTACTGAGATAGCCGAGTCTCGGCTGTCTAGATACCAAAGAATACAACAGCTCCACCAGAATGTATGGAAAAGATGGAGTAAAGAGTACATCTCGGAACTCCAACAGCGCACCAAATGGCGCACACACACTTCGGACCTCCAGCCTGGTTCCATGGTCCTCATCAAGGATGACAATCTTCCCCCTCTGAAGTGGAGGTTAGGCCGGGTCACCGAGCTGCACCCTGGCCTTGACGGCGTTACGCCTGTGGCGTCAGTGAAAACTGTGTCAGGGATCGTAAAGCGATCCTTCGCCAAATTGTGCCCGCTACCTAGTGTTGTGAACTAGCGCGTTAGCGTCCTGCGCAGTGTTTCGTAAAGCCTTTTGGCTATCCATTGTTCGGGTTTTCTTGTATTACCTTAAGATCTATGTAGTACTATGCTTTGTATATGTTTGATCTATTTACATGTTTTACTCTAGCTGTTACATGTCAAATTTGTACTGTTGTTTTTTGAAAGGTTACCCTTTCCAAGGCGGGCGGTATGTTAAGTGTTTCATAAATTTTGCCGCTTCGCTTGTAGTTGTGCGTTGTACTATGCGCATTCCAGAACTTGAGCGGGCCTCGCCTCGCCGCTTCACTTACGCTCCGTCTGTCAAACTGACTGCACGCGGGCAGGTCCATTCCGAGAAACGCCAATTCTTTGTTCAAATGTTTGTGTACTAATTTATTGCGAATAAATTACCTACTTTGCTTTCAACGAGTGTATAATTTAGTGAAAAATAAAATACATACAGTCCATTAACGTCCAAGGCGAGCTAGCAACCAGGAATTTTCCAAACATAACGGAAAACTGGGAGGCTCACCAACAGAACCCAATCTAATAAGCTAAACAAATATGCAAAAATATATAATTTAACGAAATTTATAGATTGAGTTGATAGGTAACATGAAAATAGCAATGGGATAAGTTAAAAAAGATGTTGAAAGTGATAGTTCTATGTCAACAAAAAACATGCTGCAGATTAGGCAAGTTTTATTGTTTCCAACGGCTCTCGCGATCAAGTTTATTTTAAAATTAGCTTTGGTGTTCTAACCATATACGTAGAATGTGTTTATGAAAAATTTAGTAAATAATTGTATTAATTTTCATTTCATTTTACATATTTTCCATATATTTTGCGCTTCTTGTACAGTTTTTATTTGTTAGAATAATTTATTTCCACTTTATTGCATTAATTATGTTATTGTAATATAAAGGGTGATTTTAAAATACATGTACACTCGTATTCAGAATAAAACGCACAAGTACTGCTCGCAAATGTTTAAGAATGTAAACTGAACTTTTAATAAGTGAGTTGACGTACCGATGGTAATTTAATATACTGAATAATTTCTTGCTTGATGTTAGTCTAGGGCAGTGCATATTAATCTAATTAGGGTCTTGTGAAGCGTTGTGATAGGTTTCAACGTTGCTTTATATGTTCCACTCCACATACATATGGCGTAGTTCATAATGGATTTAGCAAAGGCGAAATATAAGTCCTTTAATATATTTATTGGTAAAATATCTTTTAACAAATAAAACTTAAAAACAATGTCGTATAAACTATTTCTTATTTTGTTCATATGCAACTTCCAAGTTAAATTTTCATCAATTATTAAGCAGAGATATTTATTATTTGATGTCTTATGTATTTTTTACAGTGATATTGTAAGGAATATGCGAACACTTATTAGTATGTTCGTCAAATTCAACACTATTTTTAAATGAAATATTCACATATTTTGTATTATGTACATTAACCAACATCATATATAATTAACTGATTTTCTAAGCATTCTTAAGTCACTCGAAATCTTGACAAAATTTCCTTCTTTTGTATCTGAACTGTAGCGGATGGCAGTATCATCTGCAAAAGTAAAAATCGTTCCATTACCTGCATTTAAGCAAAGGTCGTTAATGTAAATTAAACATACTATAGGACCAAGAACACTCCCTTGGGGTACGCTCGTTACCATTTGCATTTGTCAATTAATTACACAATTAATTAGCACAACCTGAGTTCTCCCCAGCATGTAACTCTCAAACCACTGTAAAGGTAATCCTCTTATACCAGCTCTAAAACGTTTATCTAAAAGTATTTTGTGAAAAATTGTGTCAAACACCGTTGATATATCAATAAATAATCCACTCGCAGCACAATCTTTGTTTATGAGAATAAGTATTTCATTAGAAAAGCCTATTAATGCCATCTCCGCTCCTTTGTCCGATAAGAATCCGTAGTGCCGGGTAGCGATGTATGTGTTAATTTGTAAAAAAGTTGCTAACTGCTTGCATATTAATTTTCGATTGATAAATTGAATAATTGGGTAAGGACTGGAGCAGTACTATTTACGGATAACTTTAGCATTTTACGGTTATATTATCAGTACCTGGTGACTTGTTGATATTCAATGAATTTACTACACCTTTAACCTCCTCAACTACAATCGGCCATAAGTTAAAAGAAACCAAGGGTGGTACTGTCGTCTAACTAATGATACCGAAATTGATAGGAAATTGTAAACGTCTAGCTTCAGTCAAGAAAGTGTATTATATGGTGTTATCATAAAGTAAGGGATATACTTTAACTTATTATAACTTTTTAACAAATCAAGCTAACAACAAAAAGTGAACGAAATCTAATTGCTTAAGGAATGGGATTTTATTGTATATATGGAAAACAAAAGCGTTGTCATGACAATTGTTGACACGAGTTGTCAAAACAAAATGACTCAATTTGGAGTTTATTTTCAAATTAAAACTCAAGTAAACGTATGGCAAATGTTAAGAGATTATGTTTTTCCACAGCTGCAAAACGAGCACCACGGAATTGAAAACATGATTTTTATACAGGATGGAGCACCCCCGCACATTTTCCGACCAGTTAAAGAAATGTTAACTGACGTTTTTCAAGATCGTGTTTTAAGCAGACATTTTGCTTTATGGCCACCAAGATAACCTGATCTTACGGCTGGCGTTTGGCTTATGTTGAAATAATAGGGACAGATTGATACATAGGAATCACGTATTATCCATTCACACGCTTCGTATGAAGTTAAACAGGACTTCATTTCAAAGACGAATGTTGGCTGCTTATCGTAAGCTATTTTATAAATGGTAACAGATTCGCTTGTGCTTTAAAATTGTATTCAAAATATCGACGCTTTTGTAGGCATTTTTCATTGGTATTTCTGTCATCCAACAGATGTCGTGTTGTCGTTACAAAACCTAGAGTCCTTGTATATAAACTATATACAGGATCTCTAACAAAACCATATACAAAACCAAGGTTGTGAAAATGGCACAAACTGCGTTAAATTTAGGACGTGAATAGTCCCGTACGTTGGACCCGAAAATAAAATTTAAAGTCCCGCACGGGCGGAGTTATTATCATATTTTTTGTCTTGTCTGTGTTTATTTCCATATAAATTTTTTGCAGTTCCTGGTTCAGTATATCTAGGTTGTGTTGTAGTTTTATTTCCGATTCCGCAAAGATGGCCATATCGTCTGCAAACATTAGTTTCGTCAGGTAGATTTCCTCCATTTTCCAGTTTCCTATTTTTACTTTCTTCATCCTTTTCTTTGCTTCTTTTACTACTACGTCGATCACGATTGTAAATAAGAGTGGGCTGAGTACACAATCTTGTTTGACTCCTATTTCTGTTCCTAACTCCCTTGATTCTTCATTGTTGGTTCTTACTATATTTTATTATTCTTATACATCGCTTTTAATACTTCTATTATTCCACTTCCTATCCCTCTTCCTTCTAAAGCTTTCCATATATCGTCCCTTCTTATTTTGTCAAACGCCTTTTTCAAATCAATGTAGCATACATGTATTTCCTTGTTTTTATTTATTATTTTCTCACTCACTTGTCTTAACATGAATAATAGGTCTTGGAGGCTCATTCCTCCTCTAAATCCACATTGTGTGTCTTCTAACGTGTTTTCCATCTTGTCCCTTATTCTTTTCTCTATTATTCTTGCCATTATTTTGCCTGGAATGCTTGATAGAGTAATCCGTCTATAGTTATTGCAGTTTCGCTTGTCGCCATTCTTGTAGATCGGTAGTATTATACCTATATTCCGGTCATTTGGTGTCATTTTTCTTTTGGCTATTTCGTTAAAAATTTCTGTTATTTTCTTAATTCCCTCTTCTCTTAAATACTTCATCATTTCGGGTGTTATGTCATGTTTGCCTGGGGCCTTGCCTATTTTTATCTTTTTTATTGCTTCTATCACTACTTTCTGCCTGATTTCTTCCATTTCTTCCACTGTTCTCTGTTAGTTCCTCAAAATGTTGTCTCCATCTCTCCAATATTTCATTTTCTTCTGTAATTATTTTTCCGTCTTTATCTTTTATATTCACCATATTGTACTCTTTCTTTTTCTTTAGTTGTTTTAATGTTCCATAAAATAATGTTTGATTTTCTTTATAATTTTTTGTCATTTTCTCTCCAAATCTTATCCATGACTCTTCTTTTGCTTTCTTTACTTTTGTTTTTACCTCTTTTCTTTTCTCCTTATACTTTTCGTAGTCTTCTTGCCGCTTCTTGTTTAAGTATATTTTCCATGCTTCTTTCTTCTTTTTTATTTTTCGCTTCAGATCTTTGGTCCACCATTCTGTTCTTTTTATATCTGTATTTGTTATTTTTGATATTCCGCAATATTCTTTTGCTGTTTCTAATACGGTTTCTTTAAACATCTTCCATTTTTCTTCTATTCCCGTTTCTTCTCTTTGTTCTCCTAATCTCTTATCTGTACTCTCTTGGTATTTCTTCCTGCATTCATGGTAATCACCTAACATTTTAAAAATTGTTACAGATAACGAAGTTAGAGCTAAACAAAGTTTTGAAAAGTAGGTAAAGGGCCGCTTACAGTCAAGTCTAATTTCTTCTATTAATGCAGTACATCATATTAAGCATGTGTACCAAAATTCCAATCGATATCTCTACATTTCTGGAAATTAACAAAAAAAATTAAAATAAAAATTTAACTTCAAGGCCCTATAACTTCTTACTGAAGAGACTTTAAACTAAAGTATATTATGTTTAATCGATTTATTATGACGTGAAGAATCTATGACTAATTGGTGTCTCATTCTTTTAGAAACACCCTGTAAGTGTTTTTATGTTGCAATGTCTTTCTAATTTATAGTATCCTTTTAACCGATGCCTCTCAATAAACACCCTATATATTGAAATGGTCTTTAGCCCGTTACACAACTTTGCTTGCAGAATCAATAATTTAAAGCAAGTCAAATAAAGCACAGAGCTGGGGTAAGCAGGCAACTGCAAGAAGTCATAGTAGAAATTTTAATTCATGATTGCATCGGTCAAGCATTGCCGATATTAATTGAGATTACTTTAGAATGTATGGCAATAAGGCAGAGCTCAAATCGTAAGTTAGATTCACAGTTTTATCAATTAACATAAATTAAGAGGTTGGTGCAAAGTAAAGCCAATAAATAATTCAACAAATCTATCACCAAAGGGATTTATACAGTGCAAAAAGAGCAAAATAATAGATCGAATAAGGCTATAAGCAAATGGAGCAGTAATATTTGAAGATTGGTGAAATTCAGACAGGTTTATAAAATGCACGAGATTGACAGCACAGGAAATGGACAAGATTTCTGTTTATAAAAAATAAGTCAGTGTAATGACACAAGTGAACAGACAATTAAAATAAAACTTTGTGAGTGGCGCTAGAACTTAGATAAATTGCAAACATGAACAAATAATAATTTAGAAATAAGATTATGTACAGGTTTATAAATTAAGTTGTAAAATTAGATTATAAGTAATTGCATTGTATCCAGTTAACATCCGTTTTTATGATAGGCAATTGTTGTTAACGAACGCAGAGAGAAACAATTGAAATAATTTATTAGATACCAAGCTTAATTTGTGTCTCCAAATTATTTAACTTTTAACCTATTTACAATCAAAATAATAAAAAATAATTACACCATCGTGTTAAGCAAAATTCGAGTATCAGTGAACGTGTGGGCAACATTTTCTACGATAATAAAAAATTATTGCACCACCAGCGAGTTTCCGAAAGTGCGAACGGTGACCAGCTTCAAATTTCCGAAGAGCAACTGCGAACAAATCAGGGGAGTCAACATCCAGAGCTGACGACTGCGAGGCATCGTGGGGAGCTGCAGCACCAAGACCAGCATAATCTACATCGCAGGCAGACACTTCCAGAGAAGATCCAGCTTGGGGCTCCGTTCCGAAGATAGAACGTTCGACCACCTAAAAAGTTCAAGGTATTGTAAAAACTACATTGACATCTTGAGGAGCCGGAAATTATTGTATCAGCGAGACGTTACCATCTCGAGTAAGCAGCCGGCATATCCTAGTCTCCAGACAAATTATTTACCCAATAAATAACCAAATTAGAATTGTGAGGTTAGTGGAACGGATAACATCTGAATTGACCCAAGCCGCGTCCTTTTACTTCATGAAGCAAAGAACACTGGAAACAAAAGAGAGATTAGCCCGCGAAATTACCATAAATTGAATAAATACCTGATAATTTTTTCATAGATGTGCGTTTGAGTTCACTGTAATTACACAAAAACGAACCGCACATTAAATCTATTTATTGATGGATTAAATTTGACAGCGCAGTAAGAGTTTGCGCTTTGATACTTCTAAATTTTACAGCCCAGTGGCGTAACACGGGGATTTTTAAATATGAACATATGGGGGAACCTAACTTGCAGATTTTGAGTTTCATGCCTACCGAAAAAGAGCTAGCCATAAATAAGTTAACTTGCAGATGTGCGATTTACTATTAAAGGACAAAACACTATAATCTTAAACCCATTGATACAATTATGTATTTATTTTTGTTCAGTCAGAATTTGATTTTAAATAAAAATAAAATATGTGTAGGGAGTGTATTTATTACTTAAATTAAATTATTATAATTATCGTCTACCATAAACCTTTACAATAGGTAAATGAAATTTGGCTGCTGCGATGAATAATAAAGTTGTGGGAGATAGATAGCCAAAAAGTTTATTGTAGTATAAAAAATATGTTGTTCCTTAAGGTCCAAACGTCATACATGTAAAAGTTGATAAAATATTTAACGTTTCGCCACTTTAGATGGCTTCATCAGAAATTATTAATATGTGCTGTAACTCCTATGTAAGTAGAAATACAATTATTACAGTCAATTTGATAAACTATATCAGATTGCATGCTGATAGGTGTTTTATCTTTGAGGTTTGTGCATACATGCTTTCCTATTGTATTGTGATTTTTATAAGCTGTATTGATGTTATATTTCTTTAATTCTCTTTCTATTTTTTTCGAGATATTAGGTATATAGGGTATTGATATATATTTGTTTTGAGATACTGAGTCAGGAATATTAAAATCAGAACCGAAACAGTTAGGTTGTAAGTTACAAGAAGCATTTAGTTTGTTTTTTATTTTTTGTAATCGAAATTGATTTGTTTATTTATGAATTTAAGTGGATAATTGTTATTTATAAGGATGTTAGTTATTAATTTTAAATTTTGTTTATGAAATTGTTTAGACGAGAGTTTAATTGCTCGGTCTACTAAACTGTTTATTACTTTTTTTTGTAATTTAAATTAGTTATGGAATTGAAATTTAGATATCTATTTGATTTTATATTTTTTCTATACCAATTGGTAAGTATTTTTCCGTTGGATTGCCTGTATAATGTTAGATCTAAGAAATTTATAGAATGTTTTGTATTTTCATTTTCAATAGTGATTTTAAGTCTAGGATGTATATTATTAAATGTATTTAAAAAAATTAATTTATTAATTGGATCTGTTGCCATGATTATGTCATCGACATATCCTTGATAAAGGGAAAAAATTAGGATTCTGTTTCAATACTTCAGTCTCAATATCTTCTAAAACTAGATTGGCAATTGTGGATGATATAGGTGAGCCCATAGCACATCCAAAAGTTTGTGAATAGATTTCATTTTTAAAAAAGAAATAAGTAGTTTTTATTACAAAATCGACTGCATTGATGAATTCATCCATAGGTATTTTAGTATGTTCCTTAATTTTTTGCCAGTTAATTCTTATTGTTTGTATTGCTAGATCTATAGGTATATTAGTGTATAGTGATACTACATCTAGTCAGAATAAAGTGTGGTTTTTATTTAAAGTTGTATTGTCAATTTTGTTTTTAAATTCCCAGGAGTCTTGGACACTAAATTTATTATTTGTTGTTATTTTAGTTAATATTCCAGATAAAAATTTTGACAAGTTATAAGTTGGACTCATGTAAGAAGCAACGATAGGTCGTAATGGTATGCCTTCTTTATGTAATTTTGGTAGTCCATATAGTTTAGGTGGATTTCCGTTGTGAGTGATAATTTTTTTATATGTAAAATTGTCTATGTAATTATGTTCGAGTAAATGTTTTGCAATTTCGTTATTTTTTTTTAATTGATGGTGTAATATCTTTAATTTCCTTTTTATAAGTGTTAGTGTCATTTAATAAATTATAGATTTTATTGTTATATTCTGTTTTATTTAAAATGACCGTTTTTTGGGTTTTGTCAGCAGTAGTTAATCAATTCTTGGTTGTTTTTAAGGAAAGTTTAGTTTCTGCAATTTTTTTAGTTAATTCATTATTATATTGTTGCTGTTCAAAAGTTAATTTTAAATGATCATTGTTTTTATGATTGGTTAAAATATTGCAAATGTTTGCTCGTAGTGAGTTTTGATGTTGTATTGTTAAATTTGTAATTCCTTGTTCGATGTTGGCAATTATATTTTCGTATGGTGGTTTGTCATTAGGAAAATAATTAAATTTAGGTCCTAGTTTTAAGACATCATTGATGTTTTGTGGAATTTTAGTATTAGTTAAATTTATGACAAAGGTATTAGGATTTAAGTGTTGTGGTACATTAGTGTATGTTGGGTTGCTTTATTTCTGTTTTAATGTGAGTTTTTTATTTTGTTATCTGAGTTGTTACGAAGTTTTCTCTTCACTTTCAAGTTATAATTAATTTTGGATGTTAGAAAAGATATAAACAATTGGTTTTGATTGATATGGATAATTCATCTTGCATTTTTCTTAGTTTTTGCTTTAAGGAATTTAATTGACAATAAGCGTCTTTTAAGAGCAGTTTAATAACAGTCATTAATGATTGTTTTTGTTTGTCTAAAAAATATTGTTCAAGTTTAAAATTAAAGAAAGTAATATGCTTGTTTCTAGGTTGTAAAAATTTTGGGATTAAGAAATTTTTAATGCATGCCTTGAGAAAATAAGTGCGTTCACTAACCTTGACATATTTGTGATTTATGTTGCTGAAATTTTGGAATGGTTATAGAGTGTACCGTAGCAATTCAGTCTCGCGGCACACGGGAGGCGTAGTGATATATGTCAGGTCAGATTATATTGTAGAGATCGTTTGTGATGTACAATTAGGTGCGAGTAATTTTCTGGCGCTAGATATTAAGTCGGGTAATTTTAAGGGTAGATGGGTAGCGATCTACCGCTCACCTGGAGAGAGCACGGCTAATTTCTTAAATAAATTCGAGGAACTGTGTGAAGAATGGACTACTGTTACCAGGCAGCTAAACATAATCGGTGACTTTAATATTGATATGCACGTATCCCTCCGCGGAGATTTTTATCGAAATCGTTTGATACGTTTGTTGAACTACTTTGATTTAAGGCAACTAGTCAAATCTTACACAAGGGTAGAGCATCGTGCAAAGACGATTATCGATTTATTTGCGACCAACTCATCGCATTATTGTGTACATGTCGTTGAATCACCCCGTATATCGGACCATAAAGTGTTGTTTGTAGACAAACTGCGTTCGCGAAGCGATGAGACACTGACGACTAAATCGATAATCGATCGTCGTAACTTAACTCAAGAGAATTTCATCGTAAAGCTTAGTGAGAATTTCTCGCCCGATGGTTTTAACTTGATGCCGCTCAAAGAGAAAGCGGCCGCTATTAGCCGCGCGTTGCAAGATTCAGCCTCCTGCTTGGTCACAAGGCGGATGATCACTGCCCGGCATGAAACACCATGGCATCAGCCAGAGTTGAACGAGCAGCGTACTCGCCGAGATATTGCATATCGTCGAGCTTCGTTAACTCAAATTGGAGCGGATTGGGCCGCGTATAGGGCTGAGCGAAATATTTACAACTAGCTGAAACCCGCGGCATATGCCGCATTTAAAATGTACGACAAATGTAATAACTTTTGTTGCACTAAAGAAAGTTTTAAAAGCACGCTAGAGATTGGTAGTAAGGAAAAGTTCCAAAAAATATATTTTCAAATGGAAAGTTTCTGGAAAGGAAATGCTCGCCTCTGGAAGGCGTCCTAATTAATACGACGTTGTTGGAACGCAGTCAAAAAAAAATCAGGAAAGAATTAATACTCTTATAGATTATAAGTGAGAATTATTTGTGCCACCGAAATAATTTTCAGCTGCTTGCAATCTGTGTTTCTTTTCGGGTTTAAGCCGTTGAGCGTCATAAAAATATAAATGCGGTAACTTAAGTCTCCAGTTACGCCGTTACTGTTATTGTTAAATAACTCGATTAATTATTATTTCTTTGTCATTTTAAACTGAAATTATTATTATTATCCCTATAATAGCAACCATAAGTAACTGTTTATAATGTTTATATGCTAGCGAGTTGTTCTTAAATCGCTAGTGAATTAATAGTAAAGTACATTTTTTTTCTATAATTTTCAAGGTCAACTCTAGGGGAAAAGTTGCATTCCTGCAGGGTCCCTAGCTTTAATAATGTTGGTATATAGATTTTCAGTTCTTTTCTTCCATTAAAAAAATGATTGTCATTTTGATAGATATGTCATAATAATGGGTAAAACGAACAGCATAGTAAAATATTGCAAATCCTTTATCTAAAAGACGTGTCTGTCTGGGACGCTGTTTCAGCAGCCAAACCGTAAGAGATAGAGAAAAAAGTTATGAAAGTTATATGTTTGGAATGGTCATGTCAGGTCAGGAACTGAATTTCAGTGACGTGACACTTCCGGTTTTCGAAAAATCACGTGATTTCCGTCCGTCCGGGACGCTGTTTCAGCAGCCAAACCGTAAGAGATAGAGAACAAAGTTATGAAAGTTATATGTTTGGAATGGTCATGTCAGGTCAGGAACCGAATTTCAGTCACGTGACACTTCCGGTTTTCGAGAAATCACGTGATTTCCGTCCGTCCGGGACGGTCTTTTTTGTTTTATTAAATGAGACATTTGTCTCACTGGACTGCTAGTTTATTAATTATTAAACTTACAATATTTGAAAATAAACATAATGAACGTTTGCAAAATTAAAGAAATTTGTCAAGAGTTCAAATTAAGAAACTTTGACATTCAAAATTGACACATAACCATAATTTTAAAAAAGTGCTACCAACACGAGGTATAAAAATTTCCTAGCGTTTTAATCACATATCTACCAACATTGTAACACTTTGACAGTTATTATAGAAAAAAAAACGTACTTTAGATTGTTCTACAAGTTAAGAAAAGGGAGAGTTTTACAGCGAATGTAAAAGTTTTACGTGAGCATGGACGAATCACTTTTCCAATGTGTTGAACATGCAATTTTTCCGTGTAGTTGACAAAAATATCTTTTTCAATAATTTTGGTCAAAGTATGGAAGCGCAATTTTTACTGTACTGTAAAAATGAACTACATGAATTAATAACAGATTGATCCATTTTCAAGTAAGCTTTATTCTATAATGTATAATGGTTAATTTGTACAGAGTTCGGCAACGAAGCAGGGGTGGAAGATATTTCTAAAACTATTAGAGTTACATGAATATTGTGTATATAAAAGTTGTAGGTACGAAAGTGGTGCACATTACTAAAATATTTTTGATTATACAGGGTGTCGCAAAAAAGTATGGCGAATCAAACTTACTTTCTTTAAATAGAATGCCCTATATTTGGGTAGCTTAAAAGTTTTGTATTGAAATACTCATCATTTTCATATAAAGTTGTATGGGTCTAACGTCAACTGTTTTGGAGATATTAACGATTTTATGCAAAAAAATGCTGAACTTCAGGCGACTGCTGTAAGCGACAGCAAACAATTGAATGAAGGAAAACGTTACCAAAAAATTATGATTTTTGTCAACTATCTTTCAAGTGTAAAATGGTGGATCTGGGTATTAATTTTATATAGGGTGCTCAATATTTGCAAATTTAATCATTTCGATTTTTTTCAAATGGAACGCCCTGTATATTTTTGTATTTTTGAAGAGCCCTTTTAATGAGCTTTCTTTTGATATGTTACTTCATACTTCTAAGTTCAACTGTTTTTCAGATATGTGTGTTTGAACATAAAAACAATTTAAACGCCTTAAGATGCTTTATTTCAAGGGATAAAAAACAAACGCCCTTAAAATAGTGATTTAAACGCATGATCTCTCTAAAAATAAAAGCACAAAATCAGGTTTAGAAAATATAAATTCAGTCAGTGTTGATGCAGGAAATTATAAACACGAAAAAACGATAAATGCAGGAATAAATTAATTATTTTAAAGGCGTTTGTTTTTTATCCCTTGAAATAAAGCATCTTAAGGGGTTTAAATTGTTTTTTATGTTTAAACTCGCATATCTGAAAAACAGTTAGAACTTAAGAGGTATGAAGTAACATATCAAAAGAAAGTTCATTAAAAGAGCTCTTCAGAAATACAAAAATATACAGGGCGTTCCATTTGAAAAAAAATCGAAATTAAATTTGTATAACATTAATACCCAGATCCACCATTTTACACTTGAAAGATAGTTTACAAAAATCCTAATTTTTTGGTAACGTTTTCCTTCATTCAATTGTTTTCTGTCGCTTACAGCAGTCGCCTGAAGTTCAGCATTTTTTTGCATAAAATCGTTAATATCTCCAAAACAGTTGACGTTAGACCCATACAACTTGATATGAAAATGAAGAGTATTTCAATACAAAACTTTTAAGCTAGGTACCTAAATATACGGCATTCTATTTAAAAAAAAATAAGTTTGATCCGCCACACTTTTTTGAGACACTCTGTATAATCAAAACTATTTTAGTAATGTGCACCACCTTAGTACCTACAACTTTTATATACTCAATATTTATGCAACTCTCATAGTTTTAGAAATATCTTCCACCTCCGCTTCGTTGCCGGACCCTGTACAAATTAACCAATGTACATTATAGAATAGAGTTTACTTGAAAATGGATGAATCTGTTATTAATTCATTTAGTTCATTTTTAGGTGAAATCAATATGATTTTGAGCAGTTATGAAAAGTATCAAAAAGTCACTTTTTTTAATGTCACCAATGGCAATGTGAAAAAATAATACATTATAAGAAAAAGAAAAGCATAATTTTTACCAAGATGTGAGTTTGCAGCTCAAGGGCGATGCCGAGCACTACAAATAAACAGAGGGAAAAATGGTGTTCTGCCCTGCCGCGTATATACAATTTTTTCAACTGCCAGGATCAGAACCGTAAGAAACATATTTTTCGACGACTCACATCGAAAGTAGATTTTTCTCACTGTCATTTGACAACAGAAAATTGACATTTACCGCTGAGTGTGCGTTTTCATCACTTTGCTGCTCACCGAGCGTTTTGGGTTTCCATGTGAACAAAATAGGTAGCTACGTCCGAATGTTTCCTTGACAATGCCCGTCATTTGTTGAAATAATCGCGTCACATGTCTAATAGACTGCACGAGTAATGTTAACTTGATTGTCAATTAATATTTGCAATAAAATGAAATATGATATTTTCCATTAATAATATGCTCAGTCGTCGAAAAAATAGTATGTATGTTTCGAGCTAAAAGTGCACTTGCCACTTTTGCATGATTGCTGGTTTCGGCTTTGCCTCAACCAGCAATATTCACGTGCAAGCGGCAAGAATGCACTTTCAGCTCTTAACATACAATATACTATTTCATTACTCTAAATCAAAATTATGCTGTAATACGGATTGGGCCATAATTATAACGGGTGTTCATAAACAGTCGTCATCCCAGTAGGTTTCGACTTCAGAAACGTATGTCTATTAAAATTGAGAATAAATGCGCTATGACAGTACTCAATGACGTTTCATTGTGTTGCACGAATTAATCAAAGATATAACATTTTGTTTTTCAAAGCAACTGGGATGACGACTGTTTATGAACACCTGATATATAACAGCAATGAGATAACATGAACAACAAAATAGAATGCTTGAGTAAGAGATGACCATACAAAAAAAAATTATTTTAGTAGGCATGTGTGGTTGACATCTGTCATAATTAAATGTGCGTCAGGCCTACTCCAATATTTGCTATTATGTTTATCTCTTTCTTACTCTAGCAATACGTGTTATTTTCTTGTGTTATCTTATTGCTGTTACAGTGAAATTCCCCTTCGCGGATACACGGTCACCTCCCTTGGACAGACAGTTTCTCATGGTCCCGACCAACTCTCATATAATTTGCATTGTGTTAACTCCCTCTTGGACGGACATTCTCTTGAACGGACACTTTCAGTCGGTCTATATAATAATAAACACAGAAAGGAATATTAACACATAAAATAACTTTTTATATCAAAACTTGTACATTCAAAATAACTTAAAAAAAAAAAAAATTACAAGTACTTTCTTAATTCAGCAATTTTTGTCTGAATTATGTTAGACTCATACGTTGTATCGCGTTCTATTTTTTTTTGTTTAGATTCTAGCATATATATTTCTTGCGTGGCTTTTCTCTTCAGCGATGCTTCTTCACTTTCCTGTTGCTCTTCTTTTCTTCTTTGTTCCAAAGCCAACTTATATTTGAAGCTAGAATTTTTTACATAGGATCTCATTTTGTCACTAATGACAACATTTAAAACATCACCCTTGCTGTGTACAGCATCATAAACAACACGCTGACAAGTAAGAGATTCCTCTTTTAAATTTTCTACTAATAAATGTTTATTAATGGAAAATCCAGCCTCTACATTAGCATTTCCATGGGACATAATCAAAATGAATTTAACAATGTTCCATAAATTTTCGAATTCATGTCCCACAAGCAAACAATGATAAAAGCAATCCAGTCTCTCAGCCTCTTTATACAAAGCGATTTCAGAAATCTTAGTTTTAATAAATGTCGCATATTCAATTTTTGATCGTTCTGCTGTAGTCGCTGTAATAAACTCATGATCATGTAATATTTCTAGTAATTTATCAAATTTTTCCATTAACCATGATACAGAATTAGTATTAATTGTTTTTGGATTAAGCGAAGTAACTGCATGTACCAACAGATACTTTATACATCTTTCTGTTATTTTTTTTTACAGTTGCCTTCACAAAATGCTGGCAATCTTTTAAAAATAATAATTTGTCTTTTTAATTTAATTTTTTGTTCTTTAAATACCTTCTTGTTTCAAATCCCACATCAACATCCTTCACGTTTTTCAGATTAGAAGCATTTTCCAAATTAATTTGTAGGATTTGCTGTATATTTAAATCTGATGTATCAACTTTTACAATTCGACACAATAAATTTCGGATTAATGCTTCCATATCGTCTTTTAAAAAAGATAACATTGGATTAAAAGTTTGATACTTCTTTAAAAATGGGTCTAATATAGAAGCAATCAAAGCAAAGAAAGCTAATTTTGGTTTTATAAATGAATCTTTACAACCTGACTTAACATTTGTTACTGAAATATTTACTGGCAGTTTAGTTTTAGAGTGTTCTATGTAAGTTTTTATGTGATCTAGAATTTCAATAGCTCTAGTTGCTGCAGAATGATTCTCAACCCATTGTGTTTTTTGTTGTTGACTTCATCCGATGTTCTTTTAAAAAAGAAAAAAACTTCCAATCAACATTAGGGCCGCCCATGGAAATCTACAAGAATATTATTATTAGATAACTTGTTTAATGTAACTAAATTATTTATAAAACTTATTACCTGTAAAATCCTATTTAAATGAAGGGATTGAACTTCCTCTAAAAAATATTTTAAATGTTGTATAATGGAAGACTTGATACTATTAATTTAATGAAACAGCAGTTGGCCGTATCTGAACATTTGCGTCCACGAAAACAGACAGTAAAGGCGGTATCTAACAAAACAAAAAAAGAAGGCGGCTTCTACACGCAGATACTGCTTTTCACTTTTGCATTTTGCATATGACGCCTTCTTGTGCTTTATAAGTAACAAAATTTCTGTAAATACCGCCTTTTTTCATCTGAAAATCATAGTTACAGTGCAGATATCGATTTGTTACTTACCTAAAATGATTGGAATTTTGTACCAATTCCAACGATACCAATAACTCAATTTCAATTTTTTTGTAGATACCGCCTTCTTGCTTATGACGGCAGTATTGAGCTATACACATTTCAAACTAAATTAATCTTAATAGTAATTTACGTTACGAGACCGGAAAGCAGTGTTTTGCAGGTCGAACCAAGTAGATTCCAAACTTGCTGAGCTCACGGTTTTCTGTATTTCTTAGGTAATCTTCAAAATGTCGCTATAATAAAGGAAACAAATTGTTATACTTCGTGTAACTCATCTTTGATCGGCATACCTGAAAATCAGCGCGTATGCAAGTTTATTACCGACATCGGGGTACAACGCCAACTCTTTTTACTGCAACGTTTCCCTCGTATAATTCTTCGTTGATCGGCATACCTGAAAATCAGCCCGTATGCAGGGTACAACGCCAACTATGTGGTATATTTGCAGCGCAATCAAAGCAATGCACAACAATTTGCAAAAGTTTCGTAGTCAAAATAATGTATAGGTTATGTTTACACATCAGAGTCAAAGACACATTTAATACGCTCAAAAAGTACGGCTTCAATATTTCCGCTTCGGCCGTTGGTTGCATTCAGTAACTCTCATTATTATTAACCAAAATTCACTTGCCTTTGAAGCTGTGTCAACAGTTTTGAA